>JAPYZF010000200.1:0-145810 GCA_030523045.1 Meteorus cinctellus | reverse complement strand
TCCCCTCTCACTCCGTCTTCATGCCAACCTCCCTCTATCCTCATATTTCACTTGTCATACCGCTTACTTTAAACGCAAAAGATCTCATTGACAAACGCTAAATGAGGTTAACATTTTAAACATAATTTAGAATAGCGCGAGAAACGGAGCCGACGAACGATATCGATTGGCAGAATCTTAGTGTTGGCTATTCATAAAATTATCTCCTCGGTCATGAGAGTCAACGTTCTTTCGCGGTGAGTTTTTTTCGGTAAAACAAAAAAAATTCATGTACGAATATTTCTCACCAGTCAACACGTCAATTAATCATGCATTAATTCATAAAAAAAAAAAAAGATGCAGAAACAAATGAATACAGTGTAGGAAATTGTATAAAAAATAAGGTCATATTGTACGTGTAATTAATTTTATTCGTTTGATTTGATGTAATTTCAGGACGAATTCGGCGGCAGAACGGTGGTAGCCGAGGGTGTAATAGGCGGCATTGGGGGCCCAGGCGGCGGGTGCCGCACTACATCGATGACGATGGCTGAGAGCGTCGTGGAGGACTCCGCGGCGGCACCTCCGGGTCCAGCAAAACCTCCGCCGCCCTCATGTACCAATAACAACACATTGGCAGCAACAGCAAACCGTAATCATCGTGTATCACGTAAACGACGACGTTTAAACCAAGTGCTTGATGATTTACAAGCACACAAAGGACTTCCATCTGAAGGCGAAGTGCCAAATCGACTTGAATCAACATCATTACCATTAGATGAAGACGAAGATGTATTTGGTTCATCGAGATCATCATTACGTTCAGTATCAACGGAAAACGCAACTGAATTGACAAAACGACTGAAAATAGAGCCAACTGATTCACAAATGGATTCAGATAACACACCACCTGGTGCCAGTCAACATTTTAATTACAATCATCATTTACCGTTTAGTCTTCAACATCATCATCATCATAATCATCATCACCAGCAACAGTTACAGCAACAGCAACAACAACAACAACAACAACAACAACAACAACAACAACAACAACAACAACAACAACTACAACAGCAACCATCACAACACCAGCAGCATCAATTGCAGCAGCAAGAACAGTACTATAGAACACCATTAAAACTCAGCGGTTGTTCGTGTCTCGATTGCGCAACGCCAAACATTATTCTCACATCACCAACTTCACCGCAAGCACCTATGACACCACTCACACCCATTACAACAATGTCTGTCACACCGCACACTCCATTATCACCATCGTCGTGCAGCTTTGAACATTATTTACAAACCAAGTACCTGCCAACTGATATCGATCGTAAACGAAGTCATTCGGATTCCGAATTTTCGAGTGGTGTAACAAAACGAACACGAATTATTGTGTCAACATGGCAAACAACGAGCAACAATGATTGTTCTAGTGATATAGATCCAACAACAAGTCCACAGGAGTATCCATTGGATTTGTCGATGAAAAATATTTCATTGGATCGTCAAGTACCAACGGCGACACTCGACATTCTACCAACCGGTTTAGTTACCAGAGGTTCATTGAATGTTCCGGTTGTTCATGGCGATGTTGCATCACCAACGACTAAAGAAAGTGTTGCATTTAGATATAATTTGGAAGTAACACCTGTTGTTGAAGAGAGACGACCTGGTACCGATTGCAATACTGATGTTGCATTTGTGTGTCCAACTTGTGGACAAATGTTCAGATTCCATGATCGTTTAGCTAAACATATCGCATCGAGACACAGAAGACAAGGATCGAAAGATGCAACAGCGAAAGCATATTGCTGTGATGTTTGCAACAGGAAGTTTGCTAGATCAGACATGCTCACAAGGCATATGAGGCTACATACGGGTGTGAAACCATACACCTGCAGGGTTTGTGGCCAGGTGTTCAGTAGATCAGATCATTTAAGTACTCACCAAAGGACACATACTGGTGAGAAGCCATATAAATGTCCTCAGTGTGTTTACGCTGCATGTAGGAGGGACATGATCACGAGGCATTTGAGAACTCATGTGCCGAGATATGCTGATGGTCAACAAAAATGTGAGAGCAATGGTGGTGATCCAGAAAGTCCGACATTTGGAATGTCAACGTTGCCCGCAGTCAAAACTGAATGATGAATCTCCAGGATTGATGATAATTTTAGAATACGTTGAAGGTTTTGGTTCTTTCTCTTTTCTTTTTTAATTAGTTGATGGTTGAAAAATGTAATGAGACACATTCACCCTTTTTTTTTTGTTCCTCAAGACTGCCTTTCCTGTGTGTTCACGTTTTATTGGCAGGCAGGCGGCCGAACAGTATTATCCGTACAATCTCTCTCGTCGCTCATTCGATGATTCACCTCACTCTCCTCAGAATTATCTCATTTACTTTTCCTTTCTCTCTTGACTATTCACTCCCTTCACTATCTCCTTCGATTTCCATACTCACCACTTATCTCTGGGTATTACTATTTTTTTCTTTTCTCGTTGCCAGGGCCGAAGAATGCCAACGTTCATTCCATCGTTAATAAAGTTGCCACATTGTTGTCACTGTCGATGTCTGTTCTCTTCTTCAAATTTTTTCTCTATATCCCTTTGAAATTTTGGTTTTTGTTTGAAGTTAACATATCGGTCGGAATTATTTTTTTTTTTTATCAAAAAATATAGAGAACTTAGTTAGATTTTACATTTACCTATATGTATTTTTTGCTAATTGAATCGTTTTTTTTTTTTCCGATCTTTTTTCGCACGCTGATGACATAAGTGTGTAAATGATGTGCCAAATTTTTTTTTCTTTCATGGTCAGTTTTATTACTTTTGTTTTAATTTTTATGATATTAATTTTTTTTTTTTCGTTCATTTTCAATTGACTAACTTCCTATATTCATTTGTACTATTTAAAGCGTCGTAATTAAGACTCGTATTATAGAAAACGTGTAGTTGTGAATGCGTTCACGATGCGATCAAAATTGTTTATTTTTATTTTTCGAATTTGTTGAAATGAAGAAGAAAAGTTGCGAAATGGAGGAAAAACAAAAAGTTGTTAATTAGTAATTGGAAGTAGAGTGAGTGAATGATGCGCCATCTGAAATAGAGCCAATGTAAATGGATAGAAAAAAAAAGATGACAAATATGTGAGTGCGGATGGCACAATTGTTCAATGGATTTAATTATAGTGAAATGGGTTTATTGTTCACTCACACGTTGTACGGTTGGCAAAGTTCGTCAGTATTTAGTGTCAGAAAGGAAAAAACACTAACATTGAATTGAAAATTTCGTTAAACGCGTATTCTCTTCGCGTTTCATATTGTGTGATTAAATATTTCTTTATATAAAAAAATGAACTCGTTTGTGAAAATACAACTGAAAAATAGCGCATTTTCTATCTTACGAGTAGAGGATTTTTTTTTCTTTTTTTATTATGTTTTGCTCATTTGTGGATCAGAGTTAATTGATAAAATCAATTGAAATGTTACATCAACACACATAAACAAACTTTCATCATCATGAAATGATGGTGAAATTAATATCTGTGTCAAATTGGGAGAGAGAGAGATTTCAATATAATTAATTATGGCAATCCTGAAAAAAAATTATCATCTTTCTTCTATTCTCAAACGTTCTCCACACAAACTCAGACACAGACATATATACGTCATAAATCACACGTTGCCATGCACGTGAAACAAAAAATTTAATGAATAAATAAATAAATAAATCCAACGTCCACGCATAATAGATATACGACTGTATTTTTGTATATCAATTTTTTCTATTATACCGTTTAAGCTAATGGACAAATATGCGAAAAGCAAGTGTATAGTATTTAAGACGAATTAATGGAGTGGAGATATGAAACGAATTAACAAAAAGAAACATAAATGTGAGAAAATAGAAATCGTCTGATGAGAGAGGAGAAAAATTATGGATATACGGAAGTTGTGTCAAACTCTCGTAATTGAAATGTGACGCTTTGCCATTTTACTTGCCTGTAGATTAATTTATGACCGATGTTTAATGCGATCATAAAAACATTTGAAGAGTTATATTGGGAAAAAAATGAAATAATGTTAAATTATTTCGAGGAGCAAGGGTACTGTTTGGGTCATTGTGTCCGCAGAAATAGGATAAGATGCGGAAAATATTTTGAATGACAAGTCGGAAGGAAAAAATGTGCCAGACAAAAAAGGAAAGAATTTGTTCAACATATTCTTATGTAATTATATATATGTTTGATTACCATATAAATATATATACATATATATATATATATACATGTTTACTTAGCCATCCTTTTACAATTATTATTGATATTTCTTCATTATTAATGATAATTATTAACTATTAATTATTATGTAGTTATGTTGTTAAGTGATTAATCATGTTTAATGCTTCTATTATTTATTTTGTTATCCCCAAACTTCCTTATCAATCCCTACAGTTCCCAACTTTTTCCCATAACTTTCCTATCATTCATTTCTCCATTCATGATTGTTCATTCAATCACGTACTCGGAAAATATTCCATAAAATTCCATTTCTGCATAGGAAAAGAATCAGAATTCTTTCCCTCTTCCAATTGACTCTTTTCCTCTCTCATCCCCTTTCCACATTTTTTCACATGTGTTCTTATGTGCTATAAAATACAAAAATGACGAAAAAAAAACACAAAAAAATAAAAAAAAATTACAAATGTGAATTTATTTAGCGCATGTATACTCATGTATTTTTGTATTACGCTGTAATGTGACGTTGAAAGTTGGTGAGGAAGGAAATGAAAACGAATAAAATGCGCACGACTTGATTATGAGAGAATGGAATTGAATTAAATTATAGAGAACAAAGTTAAATTAAAAATATAATATTGAAGAGAGTGAAGGACGATCGACATAGTGTATCGAGAGTCTAGAGGTTTTGTATAAATTATTGACGATTGTGTACGTTAATTTATAAATTATGTTGTGTTTGAAAATCGTGCCAGAATGAACAAAAAAAAACAAATATAATTTTTCACCGAAGCTCCGATTATTTATTTCTTTTATTTATTATCCATACATCGCACATAATTTTATACTTTTCCTGTATTTAATCACTTCATCATTTTCGTAAGTATTATACAGACATATCTCCTATTTATCAAATGCATTTTATTTATAGTCAATAAATATCACAACGTGCATTCTATGGCGGAACAGAAAAATTGATGTGATGTAAATGAATTATATAAGTCATAAGGCGACGATGGGATGTGGAAGTGAAGGTGAAGGACAGAATAAGTTGTGCCTTGAAGTTATAAAAAAAAAATGCTTCGATTGATCCATGATGCTTCGAATAATAATCGAGCTTTTTTTATTATCTTCAATGTGAAATTGACATAACACTTCGTGTAAAAATACAAATTCATAGGCAAGAAAATGGATACAGGATGAAAAGAAGCTGATGTATTCACACTGCGTAGAAAGAAAGAAGAATAATAATAATGTTGAGCAAAAATGATTAATCTCGTTTGATGAATTCATCGATCAAATTTGATCTCCAGTATCATTATTCTTTTTTCAACTTTATTAAGTGATTCAAATGAAGAAAAAAAAAAAAAATCGAAAAAGAGGAGTAAAAAAAAATCATTTCATCTTTAACACAATCTCATGTCAAACATTTTTTCGATGTATATCTCAATATAACATATGTTCCTCACACTTAGTCTTACACACACGTAGTATGAGTGTCCGTGAAACGGAATGAAGACATAAAAAAAAAGAATATCTGATATAAATATATGTATATGTATATAGATATATACATATATAAATGTGTATATGTGTAAAAATGCAGGTTATAATATTATTATTATTGATGAAACTGGAAGAAAAGTAAAAATGAATGAGAAAAAGAAATGAAAAAATTGATAAACAGTTGCTTATTCTCCATATAATGTGAAATATTTCCTCGGGGTGCAACATTACTTGGAACGCGTTGTGTTGAGCGTGACCAGCGCCTATATTACAGGTGCTAAGTATATAGATTTATCCGGTGCGTAATGAGCTCTCGCTTTATCGTATTTCTATCATAATCGACAACATGAATATATATGATACTTTATTCGTATTATATACTCATTGGAGCGCAATATACAACGGTGTTTTTGCTGAATGTACATACAGGTATGTATTAGTAACCGCGAACTCAGTTAAATACACCTGAAACATCCGTTTCACCAACCAGGGAATGAAAATCGAATGTATGTATGAAAATTATGAGTCGCGGTAGCGTTCAGAGCCAACTACATGCCCATGCGACGCCATACACTCATACGCTCGACAGCTACCGCTATTTATACGTGACACTGAAGTCTCCTTTCCACTACGTAACATTTCAATTATCACTAACTCAGTAATCACGGGAAAATTGCTAGCAATTCTCGAGGATATCTAGATTCTCTTCTGGATTAAAATATTTACAATCTGACATTTCCTTCAATGTTATTGTTATGCATGAAATGTCTTATTAGGTTAATGACTTTTTATGACAATGAAGGTGAACTTGACGATATTAAAAAAGAACGAGCGAATAAAAGATTAATTATAGATGACAAACGAATGTAGAAATATTTCATTTACCTATTGAGACGATATCCTTCTTGAGTCGAGAGTAAATCAATGATTGATATTGGAATATTCATTTCCTACTGAGGATTATGATGTTTGCGAGATTTTTTTCTTTTTTTTTCCTTCGCATGAAATCAAACCGTCATATCGAAGTTATGCTTGTCAATAATTAATAATCATTTCTTTTGGTATCGGATTCTTATTATTATATTTGATTAGCAACATGATCACGAGCATGTACATGATGTGACGTTTTTACAGCGAGACGGTTTTTGTTGGATTATTATACATCTGAATGGGAATCATGTACACTACTATACATTTGATGCTCTCAATTATGCATTTATATATTAATTTATAAATTTTTTTTTTCACCATGTACTCACCTGCTTCCTTTCAAGTGCAGCGCACGAACGCAATTTCACTGCACCAATTGAAAATAAAGTGATGTTTATTTGTTATTGCTACTTTTTTGCCAACATTTCATGTATATACTTCCATTCCATATACCATTGCGCGTCGCTAGTTAAAACTGGTCATGTACACCTCCTGACTTCTCATTTTTAATTTTTTTCTTTTTACTCTAAACTTATTTTTCCTATCACACGATTCCTATGGACATCTCAGAATGTACACTACATATTAGATGTCGTGCTTGATGGAAAGGTGTAGAGAAAAAATAATCATGAATAAAAATGCAAAAAAAAAATGAATGATAAATAAGAAACAAGACGTGTCACACTGTGAAGGTTTTAGCTATACCTATCACATAAATAACACTGTTCAATGTGCAAAATGGATTTCTCCTCTGACTCGAACTCAGAAAAAAGTAAATAAATAAATAAATCATAAAAAAAATTATAATATAGAAACTTTCCAGGGAAGTGCCGGGTGCATCAATGAATTCCGTGCGTTTTATCGATTCAGAAACATGTATGAATTTTTATAATACGCATGAGAACAAGAGCAAGAAAAAAAGAGTGCAGTTGTGATACGCCTTCTATAGCGATCACACACATTCGTTCCATCTGATGTATAATATGACATGAATGTTTGTGTGTACATGTGTGTTGATAAACTGCTTCTGTATCGCATCAGAGCCGTATTCACACGTCAGTGAACCATTATGATATTAAATTCATTTGTTTTCGTCTTGTGCTTATAATTTTCAGTATAATAATATATAATACATAAATCAGCGACACCAAATCACGTTTTTCCAACATTGTCTTGAATATTCATCCTGATGTGCATCAATGAATAGAACCATTCGTCGCAAGCAAGCGAATCTTGGCTTAAAATTTCAGTTTGGCATTTATTGTGGTGGTTTTATCATATAATAGGCAAATAAGGGAAATTCAATTGGATTATCCATGGGACAAATGTTTCGGATAATAATTCTTTATCTTTTTAAATAGAAAAAAATTTATTTTCGCAAAGACCTTATCACAGTCACCTCAGTATTTTTTCTTCTGATTTTTTTTGTTGCGCATAATCATTTACATAATTTTCAGATTTTTTGTCTTCTTCATCTTTGAGTCGTTATGTGTACACGTATATATCCTCATCCGCCGACGCACACGCGTCTCGTCGTCGCCACTGTTGCCGTCGTATAAATTTATCGATGCTCGATGGATCGGTATAGCCGATGCCGACAAAAAAAATCACAAAAAAGTAGAGGTAAAAGTTAGAGAAAATAGTGGTGGAAAGGGCGAAGGGGTCATTAGAAATTATAAGTCGTGGACGAGCCTGTTGTTTGTCCATTGTGGCGGGGTGCGGTAGTGGAGCGACAAGACTGGACCACGATTCCTCGTGCGTATTGCAAGAGCGGGAACGGAATGAACGTGCGTCACTCGGTGGTCGCAGTATGTACGCGCGCGCGTTCGTTTCTCCAACGTGTGGTGGATATCGAGAGAGAACCGAACGACTTTTTGCTGGCTGATCGGTATAAAGTAAATGTCGAGTGGGCATACTCGGCCGAACGACGCGCGGACTGACTACTAATATCACTTTGCTGATATATAATGCTGCTCGCATTCATATATACGTATTTACAGATGTATATATGTGTAGACTTGGTGCACACAGGTCCACCCACGCAGACTCAACATTATCATATACACACTTATATAGAGAACATTTTATTTTTATTTATTAAACAATTATGAGTACATGTCTCTTAACAAGATGTTTTCCAATATCGCAAATGAAAAATTATAATCAATTGTAATTATTTTTATTTAATTGATAATTATGTTTGATATATATGGAGAATATAAATTACAGTGCGTGTGCATATTGCTCGGAGAAAAGGACGGTGGAGAATATAATAATTTTATTCGAGAAATCATACCGACTGGTGAGTAAAATATATCAGCATTTTTTTTAAATAATATCAGATGGTATTTAAAGGATATAATTTTTATGATAGTAGTGCTCAGAATATTTCTGTTTGCAATTTAATAGTATGAAGATGTGCAATTTTTTTTTTAGCAGACCGATGTGTCATCACGGGGGATATACAAATATAATGTCTTTATGAGAATTTCAATATCTTCTATCAAATTTCTTATATGATTTCATCTGTCATTACTATTCAGTGCTATCAATTCTAGACATTGAGAAGAAAGAAGTAGTAAACATTTGATAGTAATACCGGTATCATGTTATTATTAATATTAATACATTTGCAATGTTTTTTAACCATTACATGTCTTTTCATTTCCAAATGTTATCACGAACGGGTAGATAGAGAATATTATGAGCTTGACTTACCCTTAAGAATTGATCAATTAATAATTCTTCATACGAATCTAAAAATGAAAATGAAAAAATGCAACAAGTTGATGGGTTAATTTAAAAATGTTATTCGTTTGACATTCTGTTATGTTCAGGACACTCTCATCTTGCGTGTGTATATATATCTCGCGCTGTGCGCGCAGTCAGCGATAAATTGTCATTGGTGACAAACTGGGCACGCGAGGAAGCCGAGTGACGCGAGTATGTCCTGAAGATTCTCAAGAAAGGTAATGTCTTCCTCTGAGTGGCAAAGTCTCTTTCACCCGCTTCCCCTCTCCTTCTCATTTGCTCTCTCTCTTTGTCTTTTACTATCAAAGTCCTTTCCTCGCGCTTTCTTTCGACCCCCATGGTGATAGATCAAGTGTCCGACCTGCGCGCGAGCGACTGATGTCCGTGAGTCGTGCCGTCAAGCGGGATGCTAATTTTCTCCATTCGTATCCATACCAGACGTATATATATGTACACTTATAATTCACTTCATTCATTGGTATTCCTCTGGACAAGTAGAAGGATTTATACGTTTTTTTTCCTTTCACCTTAATTTTATTGGGTACATAACAATTCACAAGCTACAATTAGTAGAGGTTCACATGTAACAATATTCAATAAACGGCAAGGCGTGAAAAATTAAGAAGTATTTAATATCAGTTTTTTTTATTGACTTGTAAATGTACATGAAGTATCGAAATAAATCGACGGAGAAGCAAAGGACAGTGTATCCACGGTCACCTGACCAATACAAGATGTTGCAATTTCCAACATCTTCACATCAACACAAGTTGAAGAATGCCGCAGAATATCTAGGAATTCTTCCAAATAGTTTACTTGCGTAGTGAAACCAGTCCTAAAGGATGAACATCAATAAAATATCTGGGATAATTTGCCAGAATTCGTTTGTCGAAAAAAGGAAACAAAGAAGGTAGAAGCCAAGACAAATGAGCATAGCCCATAAGCTACACTCAACAAGTTCCGATCATTTATTCTCTCTCCGCAAGTATGTAAAATAAATATATACATATATATTGGAAATGGAAGAGAAATATTTGTTCATTTGTACAAAAGACAGGGGCATCGGTTGCGACTATATGGTCACGTTTATTTCACTCGTGCAGCATTCGTCTCGATAATATATATAGATATATACTCACGTGTTTGGTTCTTGCTCTGGTTTGCGCGAATGCGTTGCGTTCGTAACATCCGGCCCGAACCCAGACATGTCGCGCCCGCGAATAACCCCATCTTGTGCACGCGTTTTCACCGGAATGTGTTCTTTCTGCTCCTGAGATTTACAGCGTCATCTCAGCGCGCGAGTCCAGCGTAAAACAGACAGAATAAGGGTGAGAGAGACAGGGAAAATAAAAAAACAGAAGAGAGCGAGAATGAGAGGAGAAAGACGTTGGAATGTTGCTGTGGCCCGAGAGATGCTCGCGCGTTTTGTATCGTCGTGTCGCGTCTCCCCCATCTATATGTTTATAAAGCCGGAATATCGAAAGGAATACAGAGAAATTCACAAGTGCAAACTCGCACGCTAGTTTTTACTTATATATATATACATATATAAATGTATTAACCGGAAATGTCTCATCGCGTCTTCACATGTTCTTTGACGATGTGCATCGCTCGATGAAGAAATTAAAAACAACTCGTGGTCATATATATCTGTCTGTATAGATGAATGCGATCTTGTATTTTATATGTGAATTTGCAATTTAATTCAATTAAATTATTTTCTTTACTGTGAAACATAATCAAATTGCAATTATCATCCAACATATTCGGTATCGATGTTTCGTGGACGCTTTAGGCGTTGAGAAATATTATAGATAATTAATATTGTGGAATTTCTAAATCATTATTGAATAGTGGGAATGTATTTTCTATAATTTCATATGATTGGGTTCGCACTCAATCTCTATCATATGAACACAAATTAATTTGTCCACTGGTTTCTGCCATACTTGACAACGCATCGATTACTAGAAATTAGAATTGAATTCTACCAGTATTATTCTTGAATTGGATTTGTAATATGTAAATGAATGTCATGCTGGAGTTTCCTATTGTGAAGTGTATTGTATTAATTGAATGAATTTGCAAAAATTTGAATGTTGACTGCAGCAAAAATTTAATAAATTCCAAGTAAAATGTCACCTTCCAAAGGTATTTCAACGCATTTTGTAATCATGATCGTAATCAAACTCCATTGTGACGTCAACATCAATTATTATTATAATGCTTTATTTAGAATTATTCCAGCGTATATGTGGAATATATATTCAAACACATTTATGTATAACCACAAAGTCAATATATATATATAAAACTTTCTGGAGTGACTGAGTGCGTATGTGTACAACCGCGCGGCGTGGCCAGTGTAATGGCGCGTGACGTTCCTATTAATCCAGCGACATCGACGCGCTACACATTCAAGCGATGTTCAACAATTTCCTCTGAAGCTGCGATCATTTATATATATATAATATCTCCATCGTGTTGTGCCGCGTTGAAGAAACGTCTCAAAGAATCAATACCGCAATATTTCCAATCATGAAAGAATGTTTTTCCTTTTTTTTCCTATTTCCTTTTTTCTTCTCTTTCATGTTCCTAATGTACCATGTTGCACCATAATTCCGTGAGTGCGTGTACATGTATGTATGGCTGTGTTGTGCGCACGCGTTTGCGACGAACAATTAATGCGCTACGCGTTCTTGCATCAAGAAAGTCGATATATTTAATAGGCGTACACACCGAAAGTTTATTGCAATTCCTTTTCCGTTTGCAACTCATAAAAAAAAAAACAAAAATAGAAAAAAAGAATAAAGGTAAGGAAAAATGAGTGATTTAATTGTGAAAAAAATTCTTCGATAATGATTTTTCGATTCTAAAGGGAAAAATGGAGTTGGCTGTGCGCTATGTTAGAGGATAATGACACTCGGTTGAGAATTACGATAGACCAACATGAGTGAGGGTGCAATGAAATAGAAAAGAATTGTAGTTAAATCAATCTTTTAATGAGATTAAATGATAAGAATGAATATTCATTAAACTATAATTAGATGTCTAGAACTGTAGTTGAAAAACGTCATTCGAGATGACATTAGAAATAATTCTAAGTGAGATATTCGAAATCGATACGAATAGAGTTTCATTTTGTGTGCTAAAGTTCACTTGCCAATTCAGGTCTCACCTATTCATGACGTAGGATCATTGCATTTTCTGTGAGAGAGCTTGAATTATTAAAATCTATCTAAAAATACATTCAGCGGTGAGTTTCAATCCAATTTGCTCCAGTTTTCATTTGACATGGATTATGAATTATTAATACTAAAAGATTATATCGATTTATTATATTCCATGACAAAATATTCGACTCCTGGTACGAGAAGTTCAGGATTGCTATCAAGGAAAAAGTTATATTGATACATAATTATTAATTGTATAATTGTTGAGAGGTGGTGAATCGTCATTTGAGGCAGCGTGTGAACTAGATTAAGCAAATCTTTTATAATTAGATGTCAATTTTCACAAATTAACTAACAGTGAAAAATTCTGAAATGTGATGCCACTTCAATGGCCTAAATGACTGAACTTTGCCCCACTTTTCACTATGTTCGAATGAAATCACCATTAGATTTATTTGTAATTTGAAGAGAGAAAAAAGTAGACATATCTTGCCGTTCTCAACCAATATTCGAAATTCGTAATAAAGCCACGAAAGAAAGTTCCTTCATAACACAAATCTCATCCCATTAACAATAATTTGCTGTTCTCCCTCCGAATCTGACTCCTAACTCAGCCAAAAACATAATATCAATCAATTCTTTTATTGAAATATATTACGGATTAGTAACTTATTAAAAGGCATTCGTGTTCCTCGCCAAAAATTATTTCTGTCGCCCTCATTTACATTAGATTTGATGAGTGTTGAAGAAAATAAAAGATTGTCGTCGAAGGATATTAAAGAGAAGGCGTTCAATAAAAATGAAATAAAATTTTTATTCCATGTGCAAAAACAAGACTCATAACAATAATATTACTCATAATAATAAAAACAAATTATATATAGCGAGATGGTCGTTGAGTCGATGCTCTCGTCGTTCATTCAACTTACATCATCAGGTCCTTCATAAACATATGCACGCATGAACCTGTCTCTCTTTCGATATAATTGGTCTCACACGCCCACGCATGCCTTTAACATCCACATCATATAAATATCCATAGGTACACAAGCGTTTTATTTATTTGTTCATATTCATTCATATGCATATGTGTCTCAGAAGTACTTCATCTTTTTAAAATCATTGATGATAGGTTTGTAGTAATGGCTGTGAGAAATTATTCAGACACGTCTGAGCATCATCGAACATATCTCAAGAGACACTTATAACTATCCCTTTTAACCCATCTCTCTAAACACAATCCGGTAAATGAATGTGTGTGAATCTTTGAGGATATTTAAAGACGTGCTGATCATGTAGATATAATAGACATATTGCGGTTGTGTACCATAAAAGAATTCACGTTCATCTGTAGTTGTGTTTTCAAATAGACTCCTTCATGTATTATAATCTTGCGGTTGATTTTTAATTGGGTAACAATCTTCGTTGAGAGATTCTTCACTAGAAATGATACATGTTGAAGCTTGATACAAAGAAAATGAGTATTTGGAGTGGTGTGAAGGTTATTATCATTCAGAGACTCATAATTTCACAAGATACTTGACAAAATTACAACGGGAATTTGTTTTGGGATTTCAATAACTAATCAGAATGTCAAGGGGAATGACGAAAGTTAGTGTGTCACGGAAATATTTTGAGGAGGATGGAGTGATCTTCTAATGTAAATTGTTTGACGAGGAAGAATAAGAAGACCGATTTGAATATTATTTTTTATAATGGAATTAAATGTGTGAAGTGTTATTTTTCATTTGTATATCAAGACCTTATTCACTCTCTTGAAGCCTTTTCTTTCCATTTTGCATAAATCAACAAACCACAATGTAAATATTTAAGAATAAATTGGTTTGATTGAAATTGATAATTTAAACATCAAATCGATCCAGTGAATTCTCAAATTTTAATACGAATTGTCTTGTGAATATTTGAAATATCTTCACAATGTACTCGGATTCTACATGGAGTGATGATCCAACGTATAATATTTAAAGCCTTATACTAGCTTGTTCCAAATGAGTACGTAAAGTCATTCCATTAATTCCAACCTATCAAAATTGATTTTGAAAAGAAAAACTGTTTAGTCCTGACTGTAGATATCAGATATGGACAATAATAACTGTGTTATAAATTAACTATAAAGGTCTTGTCATCGTATTGAGTGAGCTTTTTCATTATCATCATATCCTGGAAATAACTCGCTCCAATTTTGAAAATGCCGATTGGTTGCAAAGCCGTAGCAGGCAGACCGCAATTGTGCAGTGATGTATGCTTGAATAATTGAACGAATACTCCCAACTCAATTATAACTTGATGGACGATCGACTGGGAATAAATATATATATGCATACATTTTTGAAGATGTATTTTCCAGATGTGAGATGGACAGTGAGGAAGCGAGACAAATTTACATGAAGAAACGTAGTTTGGCGGTGAAATAATTGAAGGTACCCCTATAACCAATAAATAAAGTCATTTTAGTACGAGCACGTCTTCATGACTGGGTCGAAAAATTCTATGTAAAGCATTACTTGTATATATGCTATGTAATAATTTTTCTCATCTCTCGGATGCTCCTATGCAATTAAATTCATTATCGGATGAACTGTCAGGACGTATTTGGAATAACGTGGCAGATTTATTTCCGTATGTGAAATGCAGGTCACATAAGATGAAGAATCAATCAATGAAAATTAGTAAATTGATCAAAATATAATTGAATTTGAATTTTAAATGTTCTACTGGGGGAAATATTTCTGGTTTAACACAAACAAATTTTTATATTGAATAATCAATCGATTTCAGGTGCGGTTGCAATGATATGTGATTGAATATCAATCAATTCCGCAATTGAATTTTCGGTTGTTCGCACAAGCATTCCATTCATCCATTACGTGACAAATATTTCAAATTAATCTCAATTTTTCACTTTTTTTTATTTCATTCATAGGATAAAAATATATAATTGATCAATTTCTTTTGACAAATGAAAACTTCATCAGATATATAATGTCTGATATGTCTACTTATTTTATATATTTCTCCTTTTTTTTCTCCCCTATTCAACTTCTCATTGACTACTTATATATACTTTATATTTATAAAAAAAAATCATGTTGTTTTCAATAGATAGATAGTTCCTAGTGTGGAACACACTCGGCGACGTGTCGGTGCGCCGGCGGACAGTCCATAGAGACCGCCTACGTCGAGACCAGTCTCTTTATTTGGCAGAAAGTAAAGGCAACGGCAGCACCAGCAGCAACAACAAACACTATATTTTCTCTCTTTCTCGTATATAAAACCCCCTTGGTTGTTCTCGCCCTCACTCGCGTGCGACTCTTCTTCTCGCACACCCGTTGACTTTACCTTTATACACCGCCACCATCATCACCAACTTTGCTCTCTGTTAACTTCGATTAGGTTTACTTATGACCGATCTGGTTACGGCTAAGGACACGCCAGGTTTTAAATCGTGGGGTATCGCGCACATATGTACAAACGTATATACCACATCTTATGGTCGTTGTATGTCGCGCACATTTCCACCATGTATAGTATCATCCAACAAAGACAGCATCACCAGAGAAAAATAAAATATGTGAAGGTATCTTTTACCTTTTATACTTTCTATTTTTCTTCACATTCAAAGGTTTTGCTTCTTCACATCACATTTAAATAAATACACTTATTCATTTATTTATTGAAACATGGTTGGTATTATGTGAATTATTTTTCGACCAAATGCGTATGTGACAAAAAGGCCCAAGTGCATGAAAAGAAAAAAATTGAATAAAATGTGGACATAAAATGTATAAAGATAATATAAAGAAAAAAAATATGAAAAAAACAAATTAATAATTCAATGATGAATTTAATTTCATTCTCTTTCTCTCTCTCTCTCTCCGTCATTTTCTCGTTGCAGTGAGGTTTATTCAATGTGTGTAATGTTAAATTCATGTTAAACATTTTGTGTGCAGCGCGGAGTTGCCGATGAATGATTGGCGCGCACGCGCTGAATTTTTATCCTGCGGCATTATCGTGTACTGAATCGCATTGCCATTAAGAGTATGTCAAAGCTTCGACATTTATTGACTGGAATGCTACGTTTGTGCGCAGCACACTGCTCTTATGTGCGGGAATCTTGTGTGTGTATACGTATTAGTAGTCTGGACTCTGTAGCTGCTACTGCTGTCTGGTTTTCTCTGATTTTGTCCAGGCGTGCTACTGCGTGTGCGCTCCAGCTTCTGCACCCAAGTGGACTTGTGGCTTGCGCTGGTGCTGTTGCTGTTGCTTACACTGTTCTACCTGCCGCTACACCATACTATCAACCAACGTCCTAAAACGGAGAATGTTTGCTTGCTCGCGCTATTATGGCCAATCTATAAAACATCGATCGAGCGTTGCTATTGAATGATCGTGAATAAGCGTGCAACGAGAATTATTTTTCTGTTTTTTTAGATTCTTCTTGTTATTCTGTGATAGCCTGGAAGTATAATTTTTGAAAGTCTGTATCGTGAATTGATTTCGAAGACGATTCGTTTCTGTGCTCGCAGATACATTGAAGAAGGAATTTTGTTAGTTAATTAATTGGTATCGACAGTGGAAAATGTTGATATAGCAATGATTTTGTGCGAAAACCATTTTGTTTCACAACGTGGTGGAAAATATATGAATAATTCTTAGATTCATGCATGTGATTGTAAAGTGACCTAATAAATTTGTTAGATTGCTGAAATTATAAAATTTAGAGCGTTTCTCAATGTTTCACGTCGAAGTGATGGTCTCGTAAATTCATGAAAAATTCAAGTGTTCTGGGTCACCCAGATATATATAGTAAACTTTTTTCTACGATGACAAAACATTCTGGTGCATACAATTTTGCATAATATTGATTTTTCGTTCCTGAATTATATTTCTCTTCCGTCACCATTTCTTACATAGAAAATCTTTACTGTCTCTGGCAAGGGTCATATATACATGAAAACAGTGCAATTATTTATTTTTTTTTTTCCGCGTATCCATATTGCAATGTCACGTATCGATTCAATACGATAAAATCGTTAATTACAGCGCCACAAATGGTATTTTACCGTCACAATTAGCGTCTATGTGGCACTCTGTAAGCGACGAGCAACTCGCCTATATCGTCGTAGTCGACACGCGATATATTTCCGATTACTACTTTTACCTACAGACGCATCAATGTGTATCTCGTATATATACCACTATATACACCATTAATGGTTATAGTCACCCATTTTGTTTTATCTCAGAACAAGAAAGACGACTCGGATTGTATGACAATGACAAAAACCACACTTGAATTATCGTATCGAGGCACACTTAAATTGTCTTTGTAAAAGGGGAAAAAAAATTAATGAAATGAAATGAAAGAAAAAATGGAAGATAAATTGTATCATATTACCAAAAATGGTCATCAGCAAAATTGTATACTTTTTTTAAATTCCCCGATTTCATCGTTCAGTCATTGCGACGCTTTCACGTTTTTGTATGAATGAACGAAAAAGTCCGATTGAGAGAAAATTCGAAATGGGGAAATGATTAAAACAATAAAAAGATTTTTTTTCTTCAGTTTACATGTGCGTCTGCCTATTTCTAGTCTTGGAATTTTTATCAACGAATTAGCGAAGAAAAAGTGTGCTATCGACATGACTATGCGGGTCTCATATCGATTCGTTTATGCTTATAATGGTTAGAATCCAATTTTTCATTGATGTCGGCAATAACGATAATGATCACGATGAGAAACGTCTCCAGAGGGTAAAACATATTGTGGAATCAGTGTGCGTGATTTATGAATATCGATTGATATTTATATGTAGTGGAACGATCATTCGAACGTCGCGCATCAGTGAAGGGTGGATTTATTAGTGCTGCCATTTACAATATTTTATGGTGTCGCTCACGTAGCTACAACAAATAATTGCCAATTAAATGTCTCGGCAATTTATTATTATTCAAAATGGCAAAAACTGTTTATATATTGAAAATATTTGGACTAAATTTTCTGACTTCTATTTATTTTCATTCTTCTCTCTAATTTTCAATTAAGAGAACAGAAATAAAGTTGAGATTACATCATCGAATATGTATTTAGTCCAGTTTGAAATACTCTTGATATCCGTTCTGAAGTCATTTCTCGTCATCAATGCATCGATATTCATCAAGAATTAAAATTATTCAAAACCTGCGCCAGGCAAATTAAATTTTCTTAAAATGAACGATCACTATCATGCAAATTCAACTTCACAGCTTCATCGATCGTGTCTAATTTTGTTCTGACCTGATATGCAGAACGTAATCAACTTATTATTCATCTTAAATAAAATCTGCCACTTCTAAATTCATATCATTATGTAACCATGCCGCTTTTATCATAATTCAATGAGATAGAGTAAACGGAATTCGCTTTTACTTCAATTAATATAAATTACCGATAGCATCAATCAGAAAATTCATGAACGAGTTCATTCAATATAGAATCCGCTCTTAGAATTTCTACAAACATCTAAGAATCCAAGTCGAAAATAACGTCGAATTTGAATCAAAACTCAATACGAATTTTTCATTTAAAATTCCTGTAAAACTTCAACTAAATGTAGAATTCATTATTCGAACTAGGATTTATTATTTTTCACTATTTTCACCCACTCCCCATTAAAACAAAATAAAAGGAACATACATATTCATTAATTTTTTCTCGTTCAGAAAATTGACAGAAAAATATCGTTAAAAAAGTTAGTGTGCCGATACATACAAGGGAGACAGGCCCACGCTGAAATTGTAAATACATTTATTCATATTTTCTTTTGTTTATTTCATCGACCCGTGAGTATTGTGTTGTGCATATATGAACTCTACATACGCACATTGTGCATGCATTTGTGTGCAGAGTCTTCGGGTCATATATAGAGTTAGACAATGCATGTGGGCGCATTTGCTCTCGCGCGCACAGTGAAATTTTGCCTCTTGTATATATATATATCAAATACGTATGTATATGCATGTAGTATGTATAGTGAGTAGGATAGAGGGAGAGAAAAAGCGAGAAGAGTGAATGTGATATTAATAACAACGAATGAGAGAGAAATAGAGGGTGCAGCGCTTGTCACGTTTGTCGTTATCTGTTCATAATACAAACTGCAACGAAAGGCAAACGCAGACGCAGGGAGACGAAGAATGAGTTATGTTTAATGGGTGAAAGTGATCATAAGTCCATGGGCCGATAATATATACCAATATGTTGTTGCTATTATTGATATTATTATTATTTTGATTATTATTATTGCTATACAATTTCTTCTGAGTTTATTGTTAACGTTTCTAATTGCTTTACAAAGTGATTGTGACAAATGAGTGATTAATTTTAATCGCAACACATGAAGGCGGAAATTTATTATATATATTCTTAACCAATGATTTTTTTTCTTCATTTTCATCTGGATCTAATTTTAATAACACACGAGCGAGATTAGGATATATTACTGTTTATATATTTATGTCGATTGGTACATATAATATAAATGTACACAATTTCATGGTGTATAATATAACATGAGATGGGAGGACACAGGTAAACATTGTGTATCTGCGTCATTCTATTATCCGATCTATTCTAATCGAATTATTACGATTCTGGCTTATTATTCAAGTCACTAATACCATGAATATATATAAACACCATCCTCACTCTCAATCTCACGTTTCTCCTACATATTCATCCAATAATCGCTTTACCACGACATCCATTATCCATCTTCACCTAATATTGCGCCCAGTAGTTAACAATGTCACGCACAGACAAAAGAATGTGATACACTGAACTACAGTAAGAATAAAAATTACAAAATAATATAAAACTCTTTTTTATTTTCAAACTGTAGGCATGATAATATGTATCGATGGAAAATGGGAGAATATAGAGTCTAATGATGCGCGAAGTTTGCAATAAGAACGAAGGCTTCGAGGTTATAAAATAAAACGACACAATAATATATATATATATATATTTATGTGTGATGATAGTATATATACTTGAATTATATGGATACATGTATGCCCATACGGTTGAGATGCAGTTTGCTCCTGGTCGTGAGTTGATTGAGGTTGGTGGGTGGCCCCCCCCAGTGGAAGTAATGCCCTCTAATCACAGTCAGCCATTGACCATTACGGTTAAATGCGATTTTGAGCGATCCACCGCGGAGCAAACGCAATTTCCCGCCACAAATTTCCCGTTATTGCACCATCTCTCTTTTGCTCCCGCCCCACTCTCTCTTTCTCTTATATTCTCTTTATATTCTATACACTTTCTTATATAGGTACACATCAACGTTCATGCCAGGGCTTTTGTGCACAAGACACGAATGATTTTGAGTTGGAAATGCGCCAAGAGCTCGTGCGCTACACAATCGCGCTCATACAAACCGTTCCTCCCGGATCATTTTGCGAAATTCTTGCAGATTTACGACCTGAACCGAAGTGAGAAAGATATTTAGTCAGAGACAGTGTGTGTGTGTATGAGTTTAAAACTGTAGAATAATTTTTTTTTTAGTGAAGAAAGAATACATACGGAAAAGAAAAAAAAACTTACTGGTTTATTGTCGATGGGAACGAGAATATAATAAAATAAAAATGAATAAATAAATAAAATAAAAGTGTGTTGATGTTCATGGTGCAGGAAGGCACGAAAACGATGGCGTTAAATAATAATGGAATAATAATTATGGAAAATGGAAAAATAATTTTAGTACAATCAATAAATCATATTTTAATGCCAGAAATATCAATTTGTTCGTTTTGTTGGATACTTCATCATCACTATTTGATTATTCCCACAATTTATGTATATATATATAATGTAATTTTTTTTTCTACAGACTATTATATAAACAGTTCTGTCGCGATACTGATCAATTTAGTAATGGATAGAATCAAAATTCTTCTATCGTTGATCAGTCAATGCTTCACACCAGTGAACATAATTTTTTTTTATTCCAATTCCTCGTCTTATTAAAAAACGAAAAAGAATAATGATAGCTCCTAATATTATACATAGCGTCCTCCATAAGAAGTAGGAGTTAATCCACACCTTTCACCATAATATATAACGCTGTTTACAATTCAACATATGGGCAGAAAAAAAAAAGTTATTCAAAGCTATTGATAATTCTCGACCAACTGTAATTCGTCAGTATAATCTTCAATGTGTAGATCACTGTGAATTGAACGTTGAAAATCCTCATGTAATAATAATCAAACAAATAAATATCCAACAACAAAATCATCACATGATTGTAAAAAAAAAAATCAAAATATTATATTCTATATACTGTTTACACTATGGAATAAAAGGCAACAATTCCAAGAGAACACCCAATTGATTTACGACGATAGATCGTGAGAAATAAACACGTGAAAATAATCATACCAATCGTATTTATTTATAAAACCAGATATCAATAAAATAATTTCGCACTTGAGCAAATCTTTATTGGAATTTATATTATATTTACAACACAGTTCAATTCACTCCAATCATTATATCGCATGAAATCAAATAAAGTGTGGCAATTAAACAAACAAACATATCGATGTACATCTAAATAATTACTATACATTGAAATACCATATTACGTAATACATTCTCATCAAAATACCTCTTAGGAATGCAGAGCAGATCTATATTATCAAACACTCGCACTAAATTTCACCCACGTTATTCGCTCCATTTATTAATAACAATTTATTATTGTTCAGTTATACTTAATTCTCTTTAACATATTTCTCCTTTTGCTCTCCTTACGCCCCTGGCAGACTGTCGATTGCATTCACTATAAATAATATATTTTTCTTTTTATTTATATTAACATTTTTTCCATCACCTTTTATACTATACACCCACTGCATTGTGCGATAAGACTTTCTCCTGTTGGGCGAGTTTTCAATATTATCGCGCGTGCCTGGCGCGTGTGCACGTATGCTAATGTTGGTGTGCATGCGCGCACGTCTATGCACCACCACCGCGCTCAATACATATATATAGGTGGATTGCACATGTGTTTGTTATGTATAAATATGTGGATGTGTTTCATACACTGGCGGCAATGCAATAGACTCGGCTCGCGCGACTCGCCACGTCCTTGTAAGGCCACTTGCCTTCCAGCGGTAGTTCCAGCTAGTCGCTCAAGACACCAACACACTTATAGTATACTAATATACCAATACATGCATGTTGTATTGAACATACCAGTGGAAGGCTTTTATGTATACACTGTGAAATAGCTCAGTGAATATCGTGAATGCAGCTCGACTTGTGCGTACCGCAGGGGCGAAGATCCTGCGCAAATTCACCGCAATTATAAACAAATCCTCTGTATACTTTGAGTTATTTATACGTTAATAAATTCGAAACAGACGGAAAAAATGTAGGAAAATGTAATAAAATTCATATAAAAAATGTATTATTGATGGAAACATTTTAGTTTTATTTAATCCACGTGTTTGATATTATTATACAAATAAATTTATTTTAACGAGAGAGAAATTATATATTCCATGATATGGGGTATGTTTAAATTGGTACTCATGTGTGCGCGCCTGTGCACTTGCGAGGAAATATAATTATTGAGATTATTTTAATTGTTTTGTATACGAAAATGTGTTTTTCATGAAAAATTTTTTTTATTTGGTGAAGCTGCATATGTTTATGAGTGGGTGTGGCAAATATTTTGAATATATTTAAAAACTTAATATGTATATATTTATTGTTTCTTTTTTTTTTCGTTCTTTTGTTACGAATATGATTTTTGGTGAGTCGTCAGGGCATGAATCTTAACGATTTCCCCGCTTTGTTTTACGATCACGATCCGCCCTTATTACAATGCGGGTTCAATGCCGCGACGGTTTGTAAATCGCCGTGGGAGTCGTCGCAAGCATTTCTCGCTGATGCTGTTGCACTCCTTTTCGTCCTGGTAGTTATATATATTATATATATGTATACTTTCAACCGTAGTGGACCAGAGGCGCAAAACCCATTACGTCATTAAGGCGTCCAATAAACTTCTTTTACTACTTCCTCAAGGGGACCCGCGCGTCTCCATCCTCGTGTCCTCTTTCAATACCTCTTTTTCCCATATCTCGGTGATGTTCATCCCGCTCTCTCATCGCTCAATGCAATAGTATATATGTATATGTGCATTGCTTTCTCTCTGTCTTCGGATTTTTACGCACATACATACTCAAATACATATATATTTATGTTGAGAAATTTCTTCTTACGGAGAGTACGTGGTGCATTTATTATTCTCGCACGAATCCCATAAACTTTGACCAAGAATATAAAAGTATAAATTGTCTTGCTAATTTGTTACCTGCGGGGGACAAAAAAAATTGTGTCTGTTGCAATATTCATTAAAATAATAAAATAAAAATAATATGTATGAAGAAAAGTTATCTATCTTTTTTTTTATCTCTCCGTAGGCACTGAGACCATTGTATTTAGTAAGAATTTTCCGTTATTGAGTTGAGGAAGTACGTGTCTTTTGCATTGAGACAAAAATTGGTTCTTCAATTTAATTTTTTCAAGATTACTTTTTGTTTCCAGAATACTACGAAAATAGAAAAAATTGACAAAGCCGCGGAATAGGTACATGAAATGTCATATAACACAGTAATAATTTTTATAATTAGTAAATAACATTCAATTGCGAGGTGTTAGATATTTATATGCAAAATTTCAAATAACAGCGATTTATGAGATAGCAGACAGCAGGTAGTTAACACGATTTCCTATAAAACTTTTTTGTCATGCATATCAACATTGCGATCAGCTATTCTGCTCATACGAGTAGAATGCGATATCGACAATGAATACTGTTGCAATAATTCTGTCCCATAATAAAACAATTAATGCATACACACAACGATAAATTCAAGCTCAACACCATTCACTTTAGCTCAGAAATATTTTGTAATACCAATTACTTCACATCATCAATTGACACTTGACTTTAATTTGATCTCCAAGCTGGCAAAACAAAACTATCAATTTTGATACTAAAAAATTTTCGCACCAAATGAGAGCATAATAATAAAATACCATTTGTGACAATTGTAAAACACAATAATTAAAATTCAGTAATTCATGAATTGTTAGAATTATATTACTGTTATACATCATAAATCTGAAACGATTGCGGAAATTGTAAGAAATTCTTTGACATGAATGTAAAATGATTTTATTTTCGTTGAAATATACATTTTCTCGAGTATGTGCGGACGTAAAAGATTTGTGGCATCAGTAAATATATATATATATATATATATATATATAAATACAAATTACTGCATACGAAAGTCTTTTACGAGGCAAAAGACGTGTGTTCGCGCCCAGGTACTGCACACAGATAACAGTGTAGTGAATGGTAAAAAAATATTGAACGAAGCGAAAACACAGAGGGAATAAAAGACAACGTGTGTGTACGCGAATTACTTGGAGTCGAGTGAACCCATTGCATGAGTTACACACATTACAATATATGCACAACCACTAAACTTATATATGTTGTCATGGGTTATATGGCCATTAAATACATTGTCCCACATATGTATGTATATATATTACTACATTTATGTGAGATGTATTCAATAATGGACTCCCGTTGTTCGAATTAACCGATGCAGTAACAGAGAGAGAGAGGGAGAGAGAAAGAGTTTATGTGTAAGTATATATTCATACTGTAAAGAGTTTCAGAAGAAATTGTCGACAGTGTGAGAACGCATTTTGATATAGGTGGAAATCTAAGTTAATGAGCGAAATTACTTCACCTACTATACCTTCATAAATTAATTATTTCAAAAAATTGGATTGTTATTTATGTACAGGGTCATATTTTGTCATATCGCGCGATTACTAATGTCTAATAAAATAGACGATAATGCGTGTGCGCTAGTACTCATAATGGAACAAAATTGTAATCCATTTATTTGAACATGGTCAAATATAAAATTAAAAAATCCATGACGATAGGTAGTGATAGCGAGTGGGGGAAATAAACTCGTTTGAGAACTAAAAATACACTTGGGGGCCACGTAGAAGTGAAAATGAGTAGAGTGATTTGTGTAGGAGTTGATGCTCATTGTCGATTTGATAGAGAATTGAAGTTATACCACTAATCCAATTATGTATTTTTCAATTGTGCAGTTAATATTTTTAATAGTGACCAGTGGTGTAATTTCAGCAGATTATAGACCAGTTGCACACAATGACACATTAGGATCAGGAGGATTCGTTTCAGGACATCGATCAAAACGCTCACCGTTTGATGAACTTCCAGAAATTTTAGAAGCGATGATAATTGATCACCATGGCCAATTCATTCATATGAAATGGCAGAAAGAGCGACAGACTTTAGCTAATGAATTTCTACCGGTATGGACTGCGCATCGTAATAAATGGGGCACATATCATAAATCGCGAACAGATGTACGTATATATCGCAAAATGACCATGGAAAATCATATTGCTACTCGACAAATAATATACTTACATTTTGCAATGAATGGTAATTACCATTTTTAATAGCTAGTGGATCGTCTAGTTCCTCTAATAACATATTATGATCTCGAACAAAATTCTGCTGTTGTTTACAACGAAAAACGTGACGTCCTGGTGAGTACAGAAATCTATTCGATAAATTTATAGATAATTAGGATATCACATTGAATGATTCTTCTTGTAATAAGACTGGCTCCATCGATTTGAGTTATATTGTGGACCATCTTCCTTTACAACTATTACGCCAATGTCATCGAGTGGGTGGACAATATGTGAAGATAAATATTTGGCCACCACATGGACGGATCCGTCGACCTAGACCTACAGCATTTGATGTAGAACGTTTTGAAAATTGTGGTGGATTTTCACATCCACCTAACGAAAGAAGAGGTTTTGAATAAGATTATAAAACAAATTTTTAATTCTGCTCTTGGTGGAGTTTCATTTTATGTTAGGGAAGATGATGTAGAGAATTGAATTTGGGATAAATTTTTCTATCTCCAACTTACACGGATCTTTTAAGATATTCATGTTTTACGGATGATGTGTTCGCAGTGAAGAGGAATAACATGCACTCAAAACAAGGCAATGTTACCAGAATTCGAACACGCCGAAGTGACGATCTGGAACATTTTTACATCGAGACTCTTTTGCTGGTGAAATATGATTTCACTATAAGATTGTAACTCAACAATTATGACATATTGACTGCTATCATGAAACATGATCGAATATTTTCATGAATTCATATGTAATTTACTAATTTTCTAGCAAACAATTTCATGAGGCAAATTATCTCTATAAGATTGTGCAATATCATCTGTATCAATTTGCCATGATTGACATGTTATTTGCACATCTACGGGAACATGGTTTGAATATTCATATTAATGTAGCTGGGATGATTATTGAAGATGTAAAAATTTGTGAAAATTACCTACAATTCATATAATTCAAAAACACTTATAAAGGTGGAATGACAAATGGAAATAATTTTCGTTATTTATTCAGGAGCCGAATGCATTCGATTTGGTAACAGAACTTCCACCACATTTTACATCTAGAGGATATTTAAATGAATGGATGTCTTCAAAATTTTCGCGTTATTTGATGTATTACGACTTACCATTCGGGAAAGATTCAATTGACTTGATATACATGAGCGTGTCGGAGTAATTATGTTTGATGATATTCAATATAAGATTTATTTATAAAGATAAAAAAAAAGATAATTATGAATTTTTGTGAATTATAGCTCAAAGTTCTTCAGAAGTTTATATCCTGACAGTTCGACACACCCTGTCGGTATGCAATGTTGAATACAAAATTCTGGAAAATCTTTGATGTAATCAGAATTTATTTTCGTGTGAGTGTCATGATTGAACATGAATTTGTTTCTGTCGTATTCAGGATTGACTTGGCCTATGCTCGACATGTATAAAACAAGGCAGATGTACAAAGACACTTCTTTCGTTTCGTTTGTAGCCGTGCTCGACACGAATATATATCGGTCTGTATGTGCAGGAGCTCATGAAATCGGACACGCGTAAGGGGTTTCTGCCAAAATTTATCAAACAACTTTCATTGTTTTTTGTTTCTCTTTCTGCAATATTTTTTAAACATCAATGATAATCATTATGAACTCTTCCAGTTTACATCTTGATCATGATCATCGAAACTATAACCCAAATTCACGACATCACTGCTACAAACTAATGCAAGAATATAGCCCTCACTGTTTCCATTGTATGGGATGGAGTCGTCATAGTATAAGACAACTAAAAAAATTCATGCAGTACGTAAAGCCAATTTGACTTATTTTATCACAATGAAAACATTATTTTATTATTTTTAATGTTTTAGAAAAAGTAAAGATTGTTGCTTTTTCCTGAACTTCCCTTGGTCACTCAATCCACCAGGACCGAGAAAAGCTTTATCTCCTTGTCAACAATGTCATTGCTATGGATACGAATTTTATGGTGAGGTATGTCACATCCAATTTATTCACTAGTAAAATGCAGTTGCGTCAGCTTCAGAATGGAATAAATGTATCTATTCATATCAATATAGGAATCAGGCGAGTGTTTATTACAAGTTCCTGCGAGTAGTTGTGCACATCGTCTACAGTGCAGAGGCCCTTACAGGAGGATAAGTCGTCACGAACCTACAATATTACCACTTGATGGTACGCCATGTGGGGACGATAAAGTATGTAAAAAGTATTAGATATTTCCATAAATAATCCTGAGTATACCCCAAATTAATTTCTTTATTTTCAGGTATGCTGGCGAGGAGAGTGTGTCGAAGTTTGAAGAAAGGACTGCAAATATGTGGTTTGCAATATGTGAAATTCAGTTAGATATAACAATTGAGTATTTCTGTCAGTATGAAGCAAAAAAAAAGAAGAAAATTTGTATTAATAAAAATAGAAGAAAATTATTATCGCGTTTTTATTCATCTTTCTCTTTAGTTTACTGATTATTTATTTCATTTTATATTTTACGATTCTTTATCATCTCATTTGGTACATAAATTTACTAATTTAGTCATCGTGAAGTCGCGAAATATACAAGGACAGTGTGATATAGACTTGGTGGATTTATATATAAAAATGATGATAAATTAATGGCTATAAAATCAGGCGGAAGATTCGAAAAAGAATCGATCAGATATACATGTATATGTATTTTTTGATGACCTCAAAGTCGCAGATGTATAGTTGGTTACGCATATATGTATGAATTAAAAAGAGAAAGAAAATGAAAACGTACAAAGAGGAGGAGGACGGTGAAGAAGGTGAAGAGGTTGCGTAGCAGATATTGAGAGGAAGGAGTGAGTGAGAGGCTGAGAAATAATAAAAAGATAAAAGAAAAAAAAAAGAGAATCGCAAGAGTTTCGAGACGACTTTGGATTAGTGATTCGGGTTCGAAGAGTTCTCCCACGGTACTTAGTCTACCATATTGGGTCATAAATAGTTGGCGGATGCCAAAGGCATCGACTACCTGTTACTTCAATCCTCTCCTCGACTCGTTCTCTCTACCACATAAACACGTACACAACACACACAAATACACACCTTATTCTACTTCCATCTGTACTTCTTTGTGCGTCCTCTTCTTTCTTTCATTCATTGCTTCCTCTCTTTTTTCACGTGTTGAACGATCGCATCAAATATTTTTTAATGAAAAAGTCATTTAAATGCTAATATCATGTGCATATAAACACACGTATATACAACTCTTCCGGTTCCATATCGATGCGATTTATATATATATATGTGTATATTTGGAAGAATTTTTTAAACGACCAATATATTAGTGATGAAATTAGTGAAGAAAAATTTTTTTTGTTTGGAGTAATGGTGAAAAAGAAAAAAACAAAATATTCCAAGTTGAAAACGAATATTTTTGTTTTTTATTTCCTTCACAATTTCAATCGATACAATAATTTTTGAAATTATTCTTCACACAAAGATAACACTACGGGAGCTTAAGTGGCTCTTTAGACATATATATATATATATATATATATCTATATATCGTATCGCGTGAAAATTACAATCGAGTGATACTGTACAATCGTACGCCACCAACGTTTGCCACTGAACACAGCGTATATATGTGTAAATGGATTCAAGTAAAGACGTAATAATAATGTGTGCGATGAGAGTGCGATGGAATTCATTAATTAAATAATGCGATCGAGGCGGTGGCGCGCGCGCGAGGACAACGATAAGGACATGGAGAGTGGCCAATGCGTCAAAGAAATATATGACCATCGGCAAAATCAGAGAGAGGAAAGACGAAGTAAAAAAAAAAATTAAATAATAATAAAACGAAGAGGTAGCGCGTGAGGGGCTTACATATATATATATATATATATACATATATTTTATTTTAAAGTCATCACACACGCACAGATTATATTCCATACATTCGTGATTTTTTTTTTCCATTTCTCTCTTTCTTTCATCGTCTTTATTATTTTGTTTTTGAACGCGTTGGTGCGCGCACACTTTCATATCTAACTCTTTCTTAATTCGCGTTTAATTCAGCCTGGAATCTTTCAATTATATACCTCACGGAGGGTTAATTAACTCTTATGGGGGTCCAGTGTGCGCGAAGAAACTGATCCTGCTCTGTAATCGATATGGACGTTAACTAATGACGCTTCGTGTATTTGTATATATACATATATCAACATTGAACATAAATTCTCTCTATATATATACATATACAGATATGGAAATATAATAATAGATATTTAATTTATGTATATAAATGCAGTTGGCAATCTTTTTCGTCATGGGGGTCAAGACTCCCTCTCATATATGAACTTTTCAATTACACAAACTTTCATTTTTCACCAGTCAATTATTTATTTATTTTTCGTAAAACTAATTATTACATATGTATGTTTATTTATTTATTTATGTACCGAGGATTCATGGATGTTGATTTGAGAGTTGAGACCGAGTAAAATTACGGGATATAATCAACAGGTTGTTTTCATATTCGTCAGTCGCATGCATTTTACTCTTGGTAAATTGACTTACACATACATGTATACATATATTACAGTTGGCGTTAACCGCGCAATTAACTTGACTAATTAGTCGTAAAAATAATCCCACCGTGTATATACACATAACGTTTACATATTTATTTTTAAACCAATTGTTTATTCGTTTGTTAATTTTTTTTTTTTCTTCATTGATAGACACGAGAAAAAAATCAAAACAATAAATATAGTCAGAGATGACCAGAAAAATAAAGGCAGGCGAAATTAATTTCGTGGAATTTGTGTAATATTTGAAATACTTGAGATAACAATCCTCTCCTGTGACTCAAAGGCTTTTTTTTTTTTTTTTCATGTTCTCTTTATTATTCCACTTCTACCGGAGAATGAAAAAACGAAGAAATGTAGTGGGAGGGTGAGTGAGGGGGCGAGGGAGTTAATGGGAGGATATTCCATGGAACTCTTAAGACGACTTAAATTGGTTGATCCACATCTATAACTCTCGAGAAAGAAAAAAAAATATTCAAGTGTTTGTGTATACATATTTTACTGAGTAATCCGAGTAGGTTTACATATGTGTCTCTGCTTGTGAATATATACTTTCATGTGTCGTGAGAAATCAAGCGAGAGGACCTCCCATAAATGTGAGCCGTGTGCGTGTATATTTACGATAAAAATCCTTCATTTTACTTATCTGTAAACAAAAAACGAGGAATAAAATAAAATAAAAAATTAGAAATTGTATACGCGGGCGTGAACACTTGAATACTGTGTATGTTAATAACCACATGATATATGAAAAGATCATGAGGATCATATTTTTCTTCGCCATGAAATTGCATATTTGCAAGTGAGGGTGCGAGAATTAATGACTTCATTATTCTCAGACGGTAAAGATGTAGATTATTTCATTTATTATTTTTTATGTATGTGAGGTTTTATGTGATTGACTATTTGACATTATTTATGCTAAGTCCCTCACATGGTGTGGGAAGTTTGAAATAAGATAGAGATCTATTGTACATTTTGTCTCATCGGTATTGACGTGACAAAATCAATAAAATAAATTACTACCACTTGAAATTCGTGTAAGGATTGTTTAGTGTCAAAATTCGTGTTCATTCAACATAATATTCTTGTTGTTTATCTTTAATACAATTCTAATACGATAATTTTACAAATGAAAAAGAAATTTGTAGGTAATTTTCATACACAGATACGAATTCTAATAATTCGTATCTGTGTAAATATCAGCATCTTTCATTTGTTCGAAGAGAAATTATTGTGTTTATATAAAGGATCTGAATAAATCTATCAACAATGATAAAACAAAATAAATCCCAACAATCGATCAAATCATCATAATATCGAATTGTCATAGTGAGAATACTAAATCAAAACTAATCCAATTCTCAATTATTCCACAATAAATGATTGTGATTATTATCCAATTTGTCATTCATAGTGCGAAGTCATGAGCTGCTCAACGTCGCAGTATTAATTCGTCGTAGGACAATGGAATTATCGTTACGTTCATATACACGTTCGAATATACATATAATACATCGAGTCAGAAATCTTACAACGCCATAATTTATATCGCATCTACCTACACTCATAAATATACATATTTGTACATGTACATATCTATATATACCTAAATGTATAGAGACACCTCAGGCATTTTGTTATCTGGCTCGTCCACCCACATGTTTGAGCTACCCTTGGCGAGAGTGCGCGCAGTGACAGGCCCATGATCAGTTTGGTTAGCTCTGTAGCACCGAGTCGACAACATCGAACATTGCAAGTCTGGACTTGGTGCGTCGCCCGCAATTGTCGTTTATCGCCCCTTGGTAAATTTACGGTTGCATTTATACCACTCATGTATATATATATATATATATATATATATCTACATTCATATACAGGTACACGTAGGTTACATACAATAAAGCGATATCGTCCCACCGAACTTGGAAGCGATTCATCAAAGGAGTATCAGCGATATATTTTACGCTTGACAGTTTCTCTGTCGCGCGCGCTCAAATCTAGTCCACTGACGCTACCACAAGAGAGCTACGCAAACGATTGCAATCGATCCCACGATGGTCTAGTTCGATATTTCGGCTACATAATATTTCATCGGTATTAAATTCTTTCAAGGGAAAAAATACAGGTTGACATTATTACGATTATTGTCATGATTTTTAAAATATTCGACGAATAGAAATGATTCTTTGATTAATATTATGCCATGATTTGTTCTTTGTATTTAGTAGACAATGATTTTTTTTTCTCTTTCTTCTTCATTTCATTTGTTTTCACATAGCATTTTCTTTGAAGTGGATCATTGATGTGAGGCAGAACAATCCGTCATCGTGGCCCACGCATATGTCTGTCAGTGTGTCGGACGAGTGTTCACGATGATGATGACGACGCGACGTCGACGATGTGGAGAACGCCCAAGATGAAATATCTTGTGTGTAGAGAGACAGTTGTGAGCTGACGTGGATCTCTTGTTGCTGTGGATAAAGTTAAATGTATTATGTATAATGGTGATGTAGCGCAGCGTGTCGATACAAAAGTTACCTTGGAAATATTGAAAAATAAAAAATAGATGTATCCGTTTGTATAAATATATGAATATTTTTTAAACATGGAACCCGTTGAACTCCACCTCTTGTTTCCTCTTTCCTACTTGCGTTGTCGCGTCGTTGTCGTTGTTGTCGCCATATCTCGATCTCCCACAGCGAGTGTAATAAGTCGCATTCTTTTCTCACTCACGTCGAGAACACCTTCAATATCTGTATATAAATTTATATATATATATGAATATGTACATGTATGTGTTAACTGTGTATAATGAAATCGATAGCCGACGGATATTCGCCAGAGCACTCGTCGGGCTCTTGTGATAAATCAGACACCAGTTTTGTATGGTGGTTCGCTCGGTTAACGGTAATTATCAGCCACTCGCCATAAAATACGTGAATTGATTAAATACATATGTCCATAGTATATAAATGTATGCATGTATGTATGTGTCCGTTTGATGGTGATTGTGGCGACTGCGCAAAGTGTAGAGAATAAGTATTTGATACGTTTAAGATCATTTTGATGCAGGAAATTCCATTGAATTATTGAACTATGACAGAGCAACATGCTCTAGGTTTCAATGAATAGGAAACAAATTTTTGTTTACTTCAATTAATTGTCAATATGGTGGTGACTTGTATTTTTCAATGTGAAAAAATTTATCTAGGAAAAAAAATAATTCATCGTAAATTGGGCAGAGATAAATTTCCAAAACATTTCTATAGACTGAAATTATCATAATCATCACACCATAATATTCTTCGTTCTGTTCCTATCTTCTCGATAATTCTATAATTTGAATTTGGATAATGCCTTCTTTGCCACTTAACAATATTTGAATGACACGAACTCTGCAACTTCATTAAAAACTTACAAATTGAAAAATAAATTGCCACTTTCCAATAAAACTAATATGAATAACAAAAATAGAATAAAAAACCGAACATTTCAATCAATTCAAATACAACAAACACACATGACCAATAAACAAATGCTATTACCTACCTACTTAGCTACCTACATACGCAATACGATAATAAAATGCTCACAATTTCATTCTATTGTATTTTATTACTATTAAAAAATTTTTTCGTCTGTCTCCATAATTCCAATAAAAACATTTTCCATTGTCATACACTCAGCTCACACCTGTCGATGGTGCATCCATCGTGTACGTAACATATATCCACCAACAATCGCTGTACATACTCACATGCATATACAACTATACTCACTTATAACAGTCAGCAGTGTGCGGTGAATATAAGAAAAATGACTTGCGCGCGGTCACAACTCAGAATAGCCAAACTATAAACGTTCAAACACAGCTTCAATACATATAAATACTAAAAGGTATATAAATTGACTATATGGGTAGGTAAAGTGAGTGTATTATATAGGTACGAAGACCGTTTCAATATAATAGTATTTCACATACGGGCGTGTGCAGGACACGACGTGCACAAATGTATATAAATAGTTGGATAGCAGCACGCGGACCGCCACGCTGCTATGGCGCTATTATAAGACAACCGCAAACCTGTCAACGGTATATACGTGCGTTCAAGCAAATGAAAATAAAGAAAAAAAAGGCCCCGACCGCGAAATTCGCTCGTCGCCAGATTCGCTTCCGGTGTATATCGGCTGCTGCATGACATACACAAGACTTACCCCGCGCCACCTGTCGCACGTATGTCTTCTCCCCTATCTAAAACTCCCATATATATTTATATTTGTACATTCAATTAATGTGAATCGAATATTTAATTATTTCTTATTATATTCCCTGATGTTATTTTGCGATCGAACAGAAAGTATATTTTAAGTTTTATTTTGTATTTTATATATTATTGCAATTTTTATTGTACATTTTATAGATATGTGTATTTTAAATGGTCATTTGTCATGTGTGCAAACAGTTGATGATATATAAATACAGTAGAAGTATGTATATGTGTTTATGTATTTATGGGTAGGGAATATATAGGTGTACACAGTGGCGCTCGTTGTTCTCCCTAATGGGCTGCGCATTTCGATCCCCGTCGGCTTTTCACAGCCAGCTGATTATGACATGTTGGTAGCGTCTGCGGGGATCCATATACTGGCGCGGCGCGTATTCCAGGCACCAGAACGCCATTTGCCCGACTAATGACTCGCGGACATTCGCGCGTTTGTGTATATATATTTACATAATGTTCGCGGCATTTGTGAGAGACATACACTCGTGGTTGTAATTGTTTATTTAATACTTGGGGCTTAATTTTCATTAGCTACCACTAATCGTCAATTTCTTATGAGAATGGTTTATTAATTGTCATGTATGGACATCAGATTATTTTATAGCTTGAGAATTGTAATGGAATATTTTTGTTGTGCTGTGATAAAACTCAAAGGGAATTATTTGTGGGAAGAGGTCAATACCGTTTGAGCTGTGGGAAAAATTATTTGCTGTGTAATAAACTGTAATTCAGAGAGATAAATTATGTGTTACGATACGGGCGAATGAATATTTATTGAGGTTGAAATGTGAAGATTTGTACGATGTATTTACATGTCGAACATTCGATTCTGTTTGATTGCTAACACATTTTCATTTATTTTTATATGTGTATACGAAATTTATCAAATTAAGACATGAATGGAATCAAAATCGTTTTGGTATTTCGTGATGTGCATATTTGGCACAGACAAAATTTCAATAAAAATATACAAAAATAAATTCGTCATACTTAAGTCCACATTGATTGCCAATGTTGAATTAGACTTGAAAAATAATTGATACGATCATATACGATGGGTCAGGTTTTATTTATTTACAAACAATATTACATGAGTAACATGAGTGCAAAAAAGTAGTTAAACAAAAATCAGAACTCAATCACGATCAAAAAAACCCTTATTGTGTTAATCAAAAAAAATAAAAAAGTAGATAGAATTTTAATATAGATTGGAAGTTGATGTCTCGTCAAATACTTCCAGGTCTAGAGCTCAAGTAAGAGCAATAATCACTCCTCTTTTACCTTCAATTGATCATTCACGACGTCATATATCATTCTCAAAAAAAAAAACCCATTAAAACACAATTTAATTCTCTTTTAATAATCCCACCATCACCATAAAAATATTCCAAAAATTATCAATGAAAAAAGAAATTATTAATCTCATTCCAACTATTCATCCTAATTTTTTTTCCATATTCTCAGAGTATACGATCTGTCTCATATTGCTGCAGCATTAGTATGTGGTTCATATGATTCACGAACTCACGCACGTATCGCACGCCCAATGCGAGTCAGCCCGAGCGTGCATAATGCGTTAGTGCTAAATTTACGTTCTGGCGACGCGCATCTAGACATACGTGGGAGGAGTCCGCGCACGTCTCACCTTCTGAGCGATCAGTGTCTTGCACACTCTTTCTCACACAATCTTTCTCTGCTTCACTCACTCTTTCACTCCCTCTTTTATGCTCAATGCTATCATGTGTTTGAGCTTGGCAGTCTGCTTGCGCAATGACTGCCGACGACGACGACGCTGTTGCCACTTGACTGGCGATTTGTTACTTCCAACCTTACGCGATGAATAATTGCTGTCTCTCATGTATAAGTTTATATATCTATACTGATACGTATAATGCATAAATGTATATATATATACACACAAATGTATTCGACATATACTTGTCTTTGTTATGACACTATACACAGTCATTTGTGAATAGGAAAGAGTGAGAAGGGTGATTAAAGGTAGACAAGGAAGGATAATGGGTGCGGCGAGCAGAGAGAAGCAAAAATGAAAATTAGAAGTGCAAATGACACATTCACACCAATGGAATCGTTTTCTTCAGTTGTCGTTGACGATCTCACTTATATATCCCGCGCGTGTCTTCATCGCGTGTCAAATGCACTTATAATGATGAGATTTGCAGACGCATGTAATTCATTCTAATCATTTAAATATTCACTTATATTTATAAGGATATGGCAATTTTTCTATGTGAAAGTATAAATGAACGTCTGCTTTTAATTGATACAATTCGGCACATGGCCTTTGAATGTTGTGATGTTATCAAATCAATAATGGATAATTAATTGATGATATCCGTCAATTCTAATTGTTCTCCACTTCATATTTACTCCGGAATATATTTTTTCTGGAATAGCAGAATCAGCTTCTTATTTTACAACAGACAAAATCGTTTTTTTTTTGTTCTTTTCTCTCAATGTTTTCATACTGTTAGTTTAGGATTTGTAAATGCGTCAGAGAGAATTTATATTCACGCCTATGCAAAATGATGATTTACTGCGGACAGATATAGAGAAATCAGACAGAATCAAATGTGTCATAAAATATAAAACAATAATAAAGATAGAAAGAAACGAAAAAAGAAGAGAAGAATAAACTCAATTATCATAAAAAGAAGTGAAAGAAAATAAGGAATAACAAACGAGAAATAATAAAAATGACAAAGAAGAACACGAAGACGAAGCAATTTACCATGACATATAATCCACCAGCCATTAATTAGCAGTGTAGTCATAATATCTGTCCAATGGCAATGGCCGAAAAGAGCCCATAGGATATTTCACGCCTCTGTGAAGTATCTGATGACTGTGATATTATCTGTATACACTATCTTTCTTATTCTCATCCTCATATTCTTATTCCATTTATTTGTACATGCACTTTGTATTATTACATTTTGTATATCCATTGTGAAAGTGGAATCGCCGACAAAAACATGTGGCGAGATAGATGACAAAAATGATATGGAATGATGCGAATATTCAGAGATATGTTCAACAAAGATAATCCACTAATGTAGTTCTACACCGAACACTCTACTTATCTTATAGACTAAACAATAAACTGAAATATAAACGTACACACACATATCTATATTATATATGCATTGGAGATGATAAACAGTGTCAAATCTCATCAGTGTAGATTTTGATGTGATTCTTATGACCTATAACTTCTATTTGATTGATATGTTCATGTTGGTACACGTGGCTGAACGATGGAGAAATTCTTAGCATAAGTTTTGATTTCATTTCTTCTGTTCATTATATCATCGAAAGTCTATATATGATTATTGTAATTATTCGAAGACGAATTTTGTCAGTGTGAAATGTTATTATCTTTCGTAAATCTACTTGTCAAACTTTCGACTTCAAAACAAGCTGTATTTGTAATTTTATTTATACTAATACACCATCAATTAATAGATGAATTAAAATTGAAATTTCTTTCCCCTTATTTCATTACCTTTTTCAATCGGACTCTCTCTATGATTATCGAACGTTGTAGATATTTCCTAGTTCAATTAAAAACATTGCATAATATATTCTCACCATAAATTTCACTGAAAAAAAAATAATCAGGTAGAATAAAATAAAATTAGAATTGTTTATATGGATTGTACTGACTTTCAAGTGCGTAATGACTACCGGTTATGAACCATGGAAACCTCACAACTCGCTCGAGTACAGACTTTTCATTTCCGCCCACACTGAGGGGTAATTGCATCAAAGTCTTGAACCACGATCGAAGTCGGTGAGTACATAATTTATGTATTTGTTTGGCTGATCTACTTCTATTTACTATTTGCTCTCTCTTCTGGTCTCCATTTCTCTCTGTATTCGTATCGGCACTGTTAATGCCCGCAAAATATACACATAAACGCACACACACATCACTGCACAAATCTATTTCGATCGGGGGCCCTCTCGCAATTGTTTTGTTCGCGCGCGTGGGCTATTTACTTTTGTCTCTCCCTCGCTATGCGTATGCATCCCTCGTGCCGTATTTTTTTTTTATTTTCGAAATTTATTTATTCGTTTCTTCTTCTCTTTCATTCGTGTTTCTCAGACATGAAAAATGCGTATGGAACGCAAGGAGAACAAACGTTTGCACGTATATATAAAAGCGATTTCACAGTGTGGTTTTGTATATAGTCAAAAGAAAAGATATGAACAAAATCTCAAAGAGAATGAGGGTTACATACGCGTGCGAACATTGGCGAGCATTTGCTGGTAATTTATACAGTCGCTCTAGTATATTCCAGACCATACTCGTGGTGTGCGCGTAAAGTAACTTATCCCCCTGGTGCAACCAGACTTATAAGTTCTTGAGCCCACAGAGACGAAAGACAATGTGATGATAATGATGATGATGACAATGAAAGAGAATGAGAAATTCCGAGCAAGTGAACGAATATTATTTGGATTACAGTTATATTATTTAAGTCGCAAGAACAGATGAATTTTTATGAAATGATGATATCTTGAATCAATATCGATAATATCAATCAAAGGCACAATTTATAATTGATTAGATTTTATTTATATTTAGGATAAGTCACTCATATAGATGGACACAATCAAGACATCCTGATTTGAAGAGCATAATCAAAGAACCAATCAAGGAATGTTTGGAGGTCATTGACATTCGAATTTCAATTAAGAAATCAACTTTTTTTGATCCACGATCATTTAATTCATTTCGATTTAATTTAATTCAATTTAATACGAAAATAAAAATCGCTTCGCATTCAATTGATAGAGTCCAACACAATAAATCTCACCATTTCTTCCACGAATAATAATCCACAAATGTTATAAAATTAAACAAAGAAGTCATAGTTCACGGGAGTAGTTGATAAATAAATTGGCTTCTCTCCGTTATATACATTATAGATATACATATTCTGCTTTTTCCTTGCGGCGAGGTCACGCGCGGTAAGTTTGTCGCTACTGTAAGATTAAGAGTGAGATGAGAGAATGCGGTGAGAGAATGGAAGATGAGGAGAAGAATACAAGAGTGTAGCGCTCGGTTTATAATAGTGGAGAAGAAAGGGAGAGCATCAGCATGAGCATCAGTGAAGTATTTTGCGCCCCACGCCGCCAACTCGAATAATTTACATTGTCCGCGCGAGAATGGCCGGCGGCGGCCCATTACTCTAGAGCTTTCTTTTGCCAATTATTTCGGTGCACATACATATATATATGTATATATAAATGTGGATGAGTATAAGCAGGAAAGAAAAGCCACTTTGCATTGGTACGGTAAGAGGCGCGACACACGAGGGGCGCATCAGTATGGAGTAGATCGTGGCGATTTTCATGAAGACTAATTTAAGACGCTTGCTGAGCAAAGAGACGTTGTTAAGAGGACGCGTTAAGAGGACGCGTTTTGTTGCAGGTTATATGTTCACCATATATGTATGCCATTATATCTATATGTGTCTACGTGTAATTAAATTCTGTCATCTTTATATTTGATAAAGTTTCAGTACTTTATAAATGTACGGCAATATTCTGTTTCATAGTTCAATCTGAAAAAAAAACAGTCATTAATTCATTCCATGTTCATTTCATTTGGATTAATAATTATTTGATAGTTTGATTATTTTTATTGGATGATGGAAAATGGCAATTTGTCAGCTGAATGATTTATTGGATTTGATTAATAAAAATATGGATATTAATGAAATACGAATTTTTCTCCAGTGGTATCAATAGTGTCAGGTGAAACCTTGAGAAAATGAATGAAGTCAGTTTTATGATGTGAATAAACAAATAGTTAAACCTAGATATTGTACACATTGAAAATTCAAAATAAATACATTTGCAAATTTAAAATCAATGTTCTGCTATTGTGAATTAAATCCAAATACATACTTCAACGTCTTCTAGAATTATCACGAAAATGAGAACAATTTCATTCACTTGTTGCCAACCTTTTGATTCAAATATCACTGCATTCACATGCACATGCGCCCGAGTGCACACATGCCTGTGAACTTATTTTTATAAAATCGATCTACAGAATATTCTCATTAATGTCCACAAGATATTTCTCATTACGGTCATGTCCATTGCTTTTTCGCACATACATACGTGGATGTACATATGCTTGAATTGTCGGTGAGAGTTGATTTTCCTTCAGATGTACTTTGAGAATCGCGCGGCGGGTTATATAGCAGAGCAAATGGGCACTTCACTCTGTCTTTCATATTCTCAATGTGCGTTTTTCTCTGTCTTTATACTGGGTACTGTCTTTGTTCGTATTTCACTCTGTTACTCGCACTCTGTTTCCCTTTCTCACTCTTACTGTGGCAATTTCGAACAGGCGCGTCCCAAGCACCTTCGGGCCGGCGAATTAATGCTCCCGGTGTTCATGGATCGCGCTCGCCATTCATAACGCGAATGTTATTAGTGCAGATCGCAGTCAGATACCCGAGGCCTCTCTTGCCCGTTCGTGTGGTTAAAATAAAGATGATGAATGCCCATGTCCCTCCCCCTTCATTCCTCCTTCTCTTTCACTTGGTCCCGACGTGGATGTAGATTGATATCGGCTACTCTCCGCTCGCTCATTTGCTATATATATTATACATGTACCTATGTAATATGAATTTATATATGTATATATGTGTGCGTTTCTAAGCACTTGGTTACGCCACTGAGTAAACCGCAATATCCTGCGCATATAATAAAGCCCCCGGATTTGAAATGAATTAGGCACAAGTGTCTATATGAGAAAATTTTTAAGTGTACGTTAAAGTACCGCCTTTGTACTGGAATTTTATTTAAAGTTATGTTTATTCTTCTGTTCATTGCCAAAGGAGAGAATAGACAATTCATATTTTTATTATTTAATTATTGAAGAGTATGAGCTTCTTGTCTTCATTCACTTGATGTCTTTCTTCACTCACCTTCATACGAAAATTCAAATTGGTTTAAAAGTCAATGAATTATTTTTCGAAATTCTTTATATTGTGTAGTTTTTGATATTTCATGCAATTATTGTGGTTGTTATTTATAGCACAATAGATAACTATAATTTTTTCGAAATAATTTTTCTCTTCTTTCTCTTATGCGTCCATGCACATAAATAAACTTTAAATGGAACAATGTGATTTTATTGCCGATGACAGATTATATATAAGGGTATATGAACTCATGTACATATACACATATATGTATAGAATCGTCAGTTGCAGGACGAGAGATTGAGACAGGGGGAGAGTAGAACATGGTCGTGCGTCGCATGTAACTTGGGACATTGAGCGATGTCACCGAGACGGTCGATTGTGTTCGTAAATTTTACTGAGTTGTTTCCAAGTTGAATTGATACTAAAATTAGGATGAGAGAATAAATGCAAAAATGGCACAAATATATATGCATAGTTATATCCTTACATAAATGTAATTCAGGTCTGCTTGAATAGAAAAATGAAAAGAAACATTTGTAAACTGTGCGAATTTAAATTGTAGAAAAAATTTCTTTATTATCTACTGCATGATAGTAATTTTCATAAATATTTTTCATCAGAATTCAATAGCATGAACAGAAAGAAAAAATCTTTCTTTTTGCCTCACCAATCTTTCTCAATTGTTTCTAATATTTTTTTCTTTCAATTCCACAACACGATTTTCATTTCATGTAAGCCATTAAATTTAACCATCTCGAAAATTTCGAGTTATTATATATCAGGCTTGAACAAAGTTTCAAATCAACACGAAGAATCAAAATCACCATTCACAAAGTTAAATTTCCATTAATATAATTTTTTTTCAAAAGATTAACTCATAAATCAACACACCTGCCTCTAGGAGGTAAACATCCTACTCAATTTCCTCGCTACTTCTATTCAAATCGCAAAAACCAAACCAAAAAACACAAAACACAATCAATTGTCATTATAAAATTTAATGTAGTTATGCATAAATATTAATCAAGTAAATGAGAATGAATGTTTAATGTTACAGTATCATTCCTGTGTGCGAGTTGATTGGGTGGTCTTGTGAGGTCGCGCATCGATTTCGATATGGCGGTAGTAGTGGTCGATGTCCAACGTTATATCCCGAAGAGGAAGTATAACGTCGTGCTTTGCTGTATAACACACTACGCACAACCTTCACAAAGAATGAGTGAGTGAGCGATAAAAAGAATAAAACCAAAATATATATAAGAAAAATAAGAGAGGGAAAAAAAAAGATCGAGATGAGAGAGAAGCGAAAGAGGGAGAGGTGGGGTCTTATACAACGTCGCCCTTCAACGCACAACCCGCCGGGCCATTAACTATTAATCGTACGGATATGCATATTAGCTCTTGAACGTATGCGTGGGCTCGTCTCAAGATCGCGCCACTCGATCGGTAGGTTATACTACCGAGATAATATTCCAATCGAATTCTCTATATATATAAATATACTCTTGCGCTTCTTCTATACACATATATTTGTATTTATGTATAATGTTTACATAATTGTGAGTTACGAAATGAGAGACCCCCCTTTAAATCATGCATAGTTTGAGAAAAAAAATAAATAAATCTAAGAATCGTTGACATTTATTTCACGATATTGGATTCATTTTTACTAATTATGTTTATATAGACAATTATTGTTGGTTTTATTGTGATTTCTGTTATATAGTTTTTTTCTTTTTTCCATTTCTAATTCTTTTTTATTCTTTATTGGCGATCGATACGTTCATTATATTGTGGCGATCGGTAATTTTGAAAAACCGGTAGTCCGCACAGGTAGCCGTTAACGGGCGAGTAATAAACTGGCTGAAGAAAAACAAGTCAATGGTATATATAAGTGAACCGGTTTTCACTTTATTCAACCCTTCATGTTGTGAGCAACATGAGGAGGACGTATAGTGGATTTTTACCCCTTTAAAGTGTTAAAAAATGAAGTAGAGAACAAGTTAGACAAATATATTTGATAGTCATATGGATATGTGAACGAATAGCGTTACAAGTCTTCGTTGAAGTTGATATTCTCACACAATTTAAAAGTTTATTGCTAATAGAGGAACGCACCACACAAATATATCAATGTAGTATAGATGACAATCATGATTGTAGATATGAATCATCTTGTTTCTTTATTTTTTCGACTTTTTTTCCATCGATGACATGACTTTTCGTTGTGATAAATCATTTAATATTCAATGCATTTTTTATACAAATTATCTGAGACTAGTGGCATGTTTATTTTTATGTTTATATGTAATTAATAAATTCAGATTTGTAATTTTGATTTTATCTTTTTGACTCGACGCAACTTGCCATTACAATAAATCCAAAAGACATGTAAATCACTATCTTTTCCATTAATTAAACATCCATTTTTAAAAGATTAAAATCATTCCCAATACATACACTTTTCCATTGAGAAAAAAATGGGGGAAGAAGAAAAAGAAACCCAAATAAATGAATAATTAATAGAAGGTATATAGTAGTACTGATTTAAATTAAAAAAAAAAAAAGAATTCATTTCCCATTATTGAAGAATTTGTTGTTTGTTTTACCTTTCTCCAAATATTTGAGTTTATTTCCAAACATTGAGGAAAATAACAGGTTTTAAATGAATGTGATTCAGAAAACAGGGATAATCGAGAGAAAGTTTTGTCGAATAGCTCTTTTTTTTCCTACTAAGTTTTACATTTTGAACTAGAAAGAAAATTCGTTATATTGTTAAACGAACCCTCATGTGACACGAATTGCATGTTATCGTTTTGTCTTGTTCTCATTCTTGGCGTCATCGCAGTCATCGTCACCGTCGTTCACGTTATGCAATCGTATTACAACGATGACGAGGATAAAAATCTAGAGAACAGACGTCTTTGCATGATCATTGCAGAGTATAACAGAAATTTTATTCCTCACATGCATTCAGACACAATTTATTTATTCAGTCCATGACCCCATGAACACACACTGTAGTGAATGATATAATGTATATATATAACTGAAAGTATAAAACAGACATGGGGCAAACGTTGAAAACATATATATGGGTATAATGGGACGAGTAACGAGCTGGGGGCCCTCACCATCACTTGAATGGCAAAAGAAGAGGCATGGGACAAGATTCTATTCATACAGTACACCACTATGGTATTTCTAACATCCCCAATTCCTCCCAAACCCCATTTAAACCGTTGCGTTATACGAACACCTTGTGAACACGACGCGACTCAGCTGTTTCTTTTCGATTGCGCGTCTCTTTAAGCAATTTTTTTTCATCCATCCAATACGCGCCAGTGGGTCCCTGCCTCTTCTCGTATTCCACTTTATTCTTTGGATGAATGTTCTTAGCATAGCTTTATCCATCTCATGATTCACTTCATCTTGCTCTTTAAATGTAATTTGAATAGCCAATATTATATTGAATTCTTCATTTTTTTTAATTTTTATATTTTCGTACTCATTGGGGACATTATTGTAATTCGATTTTGCAACTGTAATAGATTCGATCGTGCACAGAAGAAAATATTGTTGACATTCATATAAATATTTATTTGTTCAACTTCTGTCTGTTTTCAAATAAAATTAAAACCACAGATTCATACAAATCACAATATTGACATAGTGTGATGAATTGGAAGTAAGTTGGAAGTCTGTATTGTACTAAATAAAATAAAATTGATTGGCTTAATGGATATCTAGAGAAAAATTACAAATCATCAATCACATATTCAGTCACACAGATAAATACAGGAAAAAAAATCAATTTCATTCGTGAATTTTTATTCTCTACACATATTCAACGCCTAAAATTTCCAATATACCATTCAGCGTAGCATTATTCCTCACACTTTTTCATGAACAAATTGAACGTTGTGTAGAGTGTTAAATCATATCCAACAAATTCGTCGCTTCACTCCTCTCACAAATACATATTAGATATCCTGATACAAACAAAGTTATTTGATCAATTGTCCTTCAACAAAATACATCATCTGAATGTTATTCATATCCAAAATGCCTGATAAATGCACAAATTATACAATACTCTACGAACACTATCATTATTAATGAACTTATATATATCTTTTTAATTAATTCAAGTCAGTATAGTAAAATAAATATTGAAAGAAAAATAAATGAGATGGGAAATTTTGGTAATATTACACATATACCTAAACTTTTAAGTATCAATCTATCTTTTTCACAGAGGGTGGTACTAGATTTCTTGAAGAATATATATCGACGTTATACATATACATACACAAAGGTACATAACCCTTATATGAGAACAGGTCAAGATCGTTGAAAAGAATCAGAGCCAAAGTGAAAGAAGAAGACAAACAATAAGAAGAAGAAATGAAAGAGAGAAAGAGAAATGAGAATGAGAGAAGGGCGAAGCCAAAAGGCAGCTGGCTCGATCGGTCTTGCTGAACTTCTCTCTTCCACTCTCTCTCCCTCTCTCTTATACACCCTCTCTCCCCATATCTTGGCGCGTGCCATCCCTCTTTGGCCTTTTTTTTTTATTTCCATTTTATTTTAATTTTTTTTTATTTTTTATTTTATTCCAAGCGCGCGGCCCAGGTATAGAGAGACGAGAGGCCACGCGCGCGAACATTATATAGCTTGAGTTGTTTTTCTATATATACACTCACTCTGTGAAAGAAAGAGAAAAGATTCTTTTGCGTAACGTACACTTGGTTATATATACCTGCAAGCATAATGATGAAAAGAGAAAAATGTGAAGAAAAAAATATGGAAGAAAAATAATATGTGAAAAGGGTCAAGGTGAAGAGTGTATACGTATGGAGATATATAACTCTTTACATTTATGTATGTATGTAGGTGCAAAAGGAATACTGGAAGAATTTTCAGTCGAGCGGAACTAATCGAAGGTCACCTTGGGTCCTGTTGCATCCTGTTTATTGCAAGTATCTACTTATCATCTTCCTCTACTTCCATATGCATATGTAACCATCTTGTCTCTATGTACATATTCAACACATTTCAACTTCCGCTTCATAAATCTTTGTGGTTTTTATTTTTATTTCAAAATATTTCTCCGTTCATTGAAGCAGAAGAATAGGATGAAGAGGGAAGAGAAGAAGGAAATTAGATCAAGAATAAGATTGAATTATGTTTTTCAGTCCAAATGATTTCACAAATGGAATTCATCACCAGTGAAGTTTCTGTCATTTATTGAATAACTCTCAATTTGGAATTATTTTTTTCACAAATGAATCGTGAAATTATATTTAAATATACTCAAATGAATGAATTCAAAAATAGATCTTTTCCACAATAATTCTATCTTTTATGTTTAGAAAAAAAAGATTCTCTTTTCATATGTGTATGTATGTATGTAAATTTTTAATTTTTGCAACAGCTATATCACGCGAGATTAATGTTTTATTTGTTCAGTTGCATGAGCGGAGAGACTCGCGAGATTTTTCCACCCTCGCTGTGCACAACAATATTTGGACACGCTGCACTCCTTGACGTGACAAATGGTGTGTGCTCTAGCACGGATGCAAGTCGGCTAGAAATGTGTGTATACGTGTGTATGTAATACATTTATATATCTATCACACATCAAGAATGAAGGTAGAGCGAAGAATGCGCGCCTGCCGAGCGCGAGCAATAATATGGGGGAGTATGCAACTATTATTTGTGAGATACATACCTATGTATATCTATATATCTATTATACACGTATAGCAAGAGAGACCGTGCAGCGGTCAGTGTATCATGGCATGTCGTCGTTTGTATGTGCCTTTGTCGTAATAAAATGACGGCCCTTTGTATACGCTGACGACAACATAGAAAAACATAAAAGCACTCATATATTTCATGTGCTGTACCATCCACCTTTGCAGAGCTATTTTGTGAATTTATTTCAATTTCTTTTTATTTCAGCCCTCAGTCATCTTTTCTTTTTTTCTTTTTTTTTTTTGGTTCTACGGTCATGTAGAACTTGGGTCACTTGAAATGAACGAGAAACTCAACTTTTTAAATACAATTTTGGACATTTTTGGTTGCTGAGTAATGGAAGAATTTCCAATAATTATTCATAAATGCACATCTGAACCAAAAGTGATATATTTGATAGTAAATACATTTTTTTTTGTAGAAAAACAGTATATTAAGCAACAATCATTCAAGACATTTCATCCATAAATTTAATTATAAAACATTTTTACCAATGACATATTTATTCATTAAAATATCAATAATTCCATCAGCCACTCCCCTAATGGATACACACACCCGAAGAATTACTTATCTTTATAATTAGCCTCATATCTACAACATCAACCTGTAAAGTTAAAAAAAAAGATAAAAGAAAAGAGTAGCTAAAATAAATAAATAAGAAATAACAAATTATTTTTTCAATCAAACAACTTTGTCCCCATGTCTATATGCAATATAAAAATTAAACAAAGCAACACATTGATGTGACGTCTACATGCAAGGATTTATACAGATATATTATGGTACATAACCTTTTCCATACACATAATACATACACATATATTAAAATATACGTGCACAGTTGTGGTATCTTGAACGCGCCAAGCTTAATGACTCGCAAGTCACTTAAACAGGCCTTTAATCCCTGTTACTCTGATAATTTATAATTTTTATTTGCAATAATACAACGTCGTCGGCTTGATACAAATTCAAATTAAATCACAATCTATCTTTCTTTCCCTTTTATACTTTCCGGCTTGATCAGACGAGGACAAAATTGTCGAGTGCACACGCACAAAACTATTAATGTTTGTGCATGCATCTATATAATCAAAAACTCTACATATTCAATTAATAATGTCTTGTGACGCTCAGTCAACTAAACTGACATCTTTGGAATATATGAAAAAATAAATACAATATGTTTGATAAGGGAACAAAATAGAAAAATATCGATCAAAGCTGTAGGGAATAGTACACACACAACTTTGGTTCCCCACTTATCCAATGTAGACCTTCACGTTCATGTTCTTTCACGTTCAATATCTTTTCCTCCTGTTGCACCCGCTTTCCCGTAAAGTCGGCTCCTCCTTTCAGTTTATATGTATATATATCCACGTAAATGTGAGAGTGTCTGTGTGTGGATATCTATACCAATGTTAGCAGCAGCCGGCTAATTAAAATAGCGAGCGGTTAGCCCCGTATTAACGCGAGTTTATTGCCGCGTGGAATTCAATTGAAACGTTCTTAGGCTGTGCGCGGGTCCACCGTAATTACCCTTACCGTTTCTACCGATGTCCGACGCGCGTTTTATTCTCGTTAACACTGCGATTGGTGCGCGCGTGTAACCGAACAAGTAAACCGATGAACGATTTTACCAATTCCTCACCCTTTTCTTGACTCACAATCTTGTAAATGTATTATTAGAATGAAATATTAATTATTCATATGAATGGGCATTTGATATGCAATTTGTTTCATGTCGTACTCGTCAAATTCTTCTAATCTGTGATTTTATATGAAAGATATGTAAGTTTGAATGCTGTATATATATATATATGGCTCACTCAATGTCTCAATATGTACTTCAACATATTATTTATTCATCCATTCATCTATTTTATATATATATTAATTACCATCGCACTTGATTATAAAAATATATCTGCGCTTCATTTAATCGTTGAATTTCTTTCACGAACAATAACAAAAATTTATTTATTATTATTTATGCATTTATTATTATTCCTTTTTTTTCGGTTATGGTCGTTTGGAAATAAAATTGCGAACGATGACGAAGATCCACGTTAATTAATTTTTATGCCGATGACTTGAGAGTTAACGAGAGTGGGCGCAATGAATATATGTATATATGTATGTATATATTATAAACGATAGTCGAGGGTATACATTGAAGGGAATGAAGATGAAGAGGAGAATAAGCAAAAAAAAAGGATAAAAAAATAATAAACAGTGGAAGACGATGGCAGTGACTGGCGTCGATAAGATGGCGCGATAACGACGAGGATGGCGGCGGCGGCGGCGCCTCGTCGTTCACTTGCCGCGTATGACCGATTCGAGAATCGACTTGAGTATGGTATGGCGGATGCGAGAGTGAGGAAAAAGGAGAACAAGAACAAGAAAAAGAGGAAGGTGAAGAAGAAGAAGACGACGACGAAGAAGAAGTAGTAGGAGAGAGGGAGTGTATAGGTAGGCAGACCTGACGGGATCGTTTGGCGGCAGGTGCAACGTGTCATATTCCCCGACATGCGCGGCTTAGTCTTCGTGTACCTATATATGTATAAAGAGGAAGCGGAGGAGGACGCAAAAGCGAACATCTTGCAATGACGATGGAGAAGTAGAAGAAGAAGAAGGAAAAGAAGAAGAAAGAGGAGGCGAAGAAGAAGAAGAAGAAGACACTGCCGCAAAACGCCACCTGCAGTGAGACGAGTCTTTGGACTCTTTTGCTTGCGCGCGACCCTTCTTTTCTCGTCGGCATAAATTACAGTATACCCATATGAAAACTATATAATTTAACAAATCGACGGATCCGAATACGTAATAGATATATACTTGTCGAATTCGGACTGTAAGAATATTTTTTTATCGTTGCAGAATAAAAATTATGAATTATAAACTTATGGAGTTATTTTTATAAACATTTTTATCTTAATTGAAATTTATTATTTTGGAGGATTAGCGTACTAGGATTAATTGTCATTATTGGAATATAATGACGACAGCATACGAAAAATCGACATTTCATGTGATATCACAATTTTTTTGTACTATGACATCAAATTGTTTAGTATATAAATACAGTGATTAAGAATGTGAAAGTATTTGTTGTCTTCAGTAAAGGAGAAACATTGAAAAAGAACAAAAATAAATGTAAATTCAAAATTGCAATCTATTTCTTTTTATTCTTCATATTCTGTTCCGATACTATTTATGTATATAAATAGACCTATGTCCACTTTATGTATATTTCTCAGAATTTTTAATATAAGACATTTATCAGAACATATATAACAACTATGTAGTGTGTACATAATTATCCATAAGATAACAACTGTTCGGGGTAATTAAAGATTGCAATGCATCTAGTTTTTTTAATTGAGGAAGTTGTTTCTCTACTTAATTTTTACTCTGTGTCTCTGTTACAATATTATATATTCTAATTTTTTTTTTTCCCTCTTTTATTCTTGATTTATTTTGTTATTTTTCTATTTGTCCTTCCTTCTTCAATTCAAACCTCCATGTATGTTCATTTTTATTTATAAACTCGATGTATATACGGTTATTCTTATCATCGTTATACTCCATTTTCTATGGAAAACGTACGCATTCAGCTGGCAATTTAAAGAAGCATTGATGTACATAAATATATATATTCATATATTGTGAGTGTCGTAACTAGAAGCACACGATCGTACAAACTCCTTATCATGTCGTTTAATAGGCACCTTATAACCTGATTCACGTTTTTCCTATGCTCTGGATAACTTCAGTCAATATACTATCATATTATTATTTCTATATACAAATATATGTTTATTTTATTTTAAACATGACTTTTGTTTATCTTTATTTTTCATTGTTGCATCGTTTCACACAGAGTTAGTTGAAGAATACAAAAAGTATTTCAGAAGTACATTCTATACAAAATGAGTTACTTATGTACCACATTGGTGGATTTTTCAATGTTTGAATTACATTTCACAGATGATAAATCTATAGAAACTCATCTGGTTTGTTTATCTAGATTAAATAATTTGCGGCAGAATCAACACTAATTTTATCATTCCAAAGAAAAATAAATCCTCGTAAAAAATTCACTAAAATATCCATCTCAATTTTCTTCTTCCATCAATTGTTCAAATAAATCTTCTGTTGTAACTGAATGAATCACACATTGATGTTTAATTGAACAGATGTAAAATCTCTTTGGCCACATGCACATAACAAAAATTCTGATAATTGACCCGAACAAAATATGAGGCAGACGTATCTTTCCTCTGGCAGCTTCCGTGCTGGTTCCATTCAATGTTATCCATTGCGCCATTTCTTCCTATCCCTCTCATTCTTATGTGCATCAACTCACATACTCAAACACATATATACATACAGAATGGTTTGCCGATGGACTTCCAATATTCACTAACGACCCTCGGGCACCTCAGTAAGATGCTGCAGACTCGAGGCCGGCTCGCGCGTAAATCCGGGTGTCGACGATAAACTCTCGATCGCAAGTAAATCGTCTTTCGCTTGATGGTCGCATCTTCTTGCACACCAATGCGCCAAAGTACATCAAGAACTTGTGCGCTCGCGCGTCCAAGGATCTTTCGCATTTAAAGAGACGTATATACATACACATATTTAAAGATGCTGCGCATGTTCCAACGCGATTCACCCAAAACCCTTTTGTGTATGGATGTAACGTGGTAGTAAAAGACCACACACACTGGTAACGTTCAATTTATATTTTGGGCGGAGTTGACGGATTATTTATCGCTATATCCTTTTTCTCTTTCATTCTTCCACTTTAATATACATATATGTATATGTGTAATATCTTTTGGCCATTTCGCGAGCGATTCGCTGCGGTTGATGTAAATGGGAGCGAATTTGAACGCCCCCTCTACGCGATATAATTCGTGCACGACGCGTTGGTTATTATTATAACGTGCATACATGTACACGTGCATATATACGAATCGAAAATCCGATGTTATGTATAATTATGTGAGTGTGCGCGTGTAAGATTGTAAATGATGAAATATAATAAAAATGAATTAAAAAAATATTCGTTGGTTATTAATATAACGGGAATGTAGTGCTGGAGATTATTTTATTTCCAATATTTTTATAAGAATCTCATTAAGGCGCACGCGCACTTTGATATTATCGTGGGGCAATGCGAAAATCTGTGTGTCAGTGTGCATGAGTGTGTATATAAATGAAAAAGCATAGCGATGAGACGTTTGGAAAAATAATGTAATAACGTCATTTCTTGTCGACTTGATCGTCGTCTTCGTCGTCGTAGTATTTTCTGAGCAAGTAAAAAGCTGAGTGTACTCTTATGTATGTATAGATATATATGCGCGTGGACGTCCCGTCGTGCGAGATGTGTGTGCTTTCAAAAGAGAAATAGTTAGGGAGAGAAGGCGAAGAGAGAAAGAGAATCTGCAACACCACACGTGCATTGGCTGTCATCCTATTAAGGACACACACGTTCCTATGTCACTGTTTCACTTGTTTGTTTTTTAAAACATTTTTTTTCCCATTCCATCATGTATATTCGACTCTATTCTATACTTCTCAGCAATGATTCTTACTTGGAAAATATAGAAATAAAATGAATACAAGAAGAAAAATATCTTCATTTATATATTTAATAGAACAATTTCGTTGTGTGAATGCAGTTGTATAAAACGTCATCATCTCTGTATTAAATGATAATAAATTTTGAAAGTATCAATGATATAAAGTGCAGATTTTTTTTAAACTGAATGTAATAATTTGGTCTGACAAAAAAATTAGGGTGTCAGGACATGACATGAAGCTGTTAAAGTCGAAGATATCGAAAGTTATAGCCCGAGATTTTTGAATTATATTCATGAAAATTAAAACTTGGAAAAATTGCATAATAGAGAAATTTTATTCAACAATCTTCACCATATGTTTGTCTCCAAATGTTTCATTATAATAATCAACATTTATATAAAATATATATTGATACATATATATTTATATGAGGTGTAGTATATTTATCTCTCTCATTCGTGCTGTAAATTTATTTACTCGCATGTGCACTTTGTAATGTGGGTGTGTCGAGAGTACTTATATCTTCAGGATGGTGAGAATGATATCGATGAAAGCTGCTGCGTAAAGCCACACGTCCAATATGTATCACTGAAACCACAAACATATGCACATGAATACATCCACTGAGCTGGTTGTCGACACGACAAAAAACTTTTTCCATTCGATAACAACGACATTGGGACTGGCATACCCTATGTATCAATTGTGTGAGTGAGACCGTGATTTGTACGTATGAGGATGGAAAAATTTACGTGTTCAAAGTCAATACAATTTTCACTTATTGAATTGATGAAAAATAAACGTATAGACTCAAATGTAAAATGTCCAGGAACTTTTCAATGGTAAATGGCGCAATATTGCATCAGCTGAAGAAGAAATGTCAAAAATGAATAATAAATACATAGACAAAAAGAAAAAACAATATGAAAACAATTATGCACGCGACGGAGAGCGGGTGGATAAAAAAGCGCAGCGGGAGCTGCCACTCAGCGCTCCATAAAATGTATAAAATATTAATAACGACCGCAAGTCTCCGCCCTCTTTCCCTCTCCCTCTATGTCGATCTCTGTTTCATGAATACTTTTTGGTTTCTTTTTCCTCTATTTCTTATCTTTCGTTACTCACAAGAGAGTGAATCAACCGGTTCGTTATTTCCAATTTTACGAAAACTTGACACGTAAATGTTTGGTGTTTTTTTTTTCTCTCTTATGACATTCGAATAATATATTTATATATAAATTACTTTTTTTTATTGTCATTTCTACTCAAATTGAATATGGAGACTGTGAAACTTCCATGTCCGTAGATCATCTCGATAGAATTTTTTATTTTTTTTTATTTTGAATGACACTCGATAACTACCTTCTCCCATCACATATATCGACGACTTAATGGTGTATCAATTGTTTTAATTAAATGTCTCATATTTTACCATGGGGGAAGCAATTGACTCGAAATAGAATTTTATATGGGGTGAATGACCTTTTACCTTGTTTTTATCTCTGTCTTTGCAGTTGTACTCACTCGCTTGTTTATTTGTGATTCTTCATCCGTCTGGTCCAGATGATTTTATAAATATCTAATCGATTGATGTACCAACAATGGCGATTTACCTGTTCCAATGTACTTCATCGTCCATCGTATGTCTCAGATGGCCCATTTCAGTTGCGTTGTCTCGATATTGTAACGTTGTATCGTTTATCGTCCATGCAATATACATAGATAGTTTTTATAGTGAATAACAATTCCGAAGTAGTGAAGAAAAATATTCTGTTGCCATTTCTCATTCGTTAATAACGACTGATTGTGAAAGACACGCGTCCTCGATCCTACGCACCTTCTTGTCGCGTTCACTCGATTTTTCCTCCATATCTCATGATGTATGCCCGCATATATGTATCGACACATATATCATATGTACATAGACATAAGGTTTCAGGCATGTGCCAGCATTCCTTGAGTTGCTGTAATTATTGTTCCATTTTTTATCGCACATTTTTTTCCAAATTTTTTTCTTTTTTACTTCTTTCTCATCGGAATATATCGGAGTGTCGAATGCCAGTGCAGCCACCGGATAAATAAATCGATCAATTGATCGATCAAACGTGCGCCAGATTGCGGAAGAAAAAAAATGAGGGGATCATATATATATATAGTTTATGTGAGATGTGAGAAATTAATTTTTTTTCTCATATATTTTGCTTGCTTTATTTTTATCCAATCACAATTTCTTCTGGAAATTAATTCTTCTGTTGGTTTTGTTTGTTTTACCCCGTTGTAAGATATATATATGTGTTTTTATTGATTTGTTCAATGGATCGTAATGCTTTTTTTCAGCTTTATATGGCTGCATTATTTTCTATTTTACCTGCGAGGCATGGAAGAATGAAGTAATTCGCAAATGCATTTTGTGTGAATTTGATGATATCCAGAAAGAAATAAAGTAATCTCGATGGTGTATGTGCTTGAAATATCTAGAAAACTGTGGACCATTTGTACTATACTATCAATGCTGCATAAATTTAGCACAATGTATGGTCATTGAATGCAATGAAGCAGTATAACGCAGCAATTGCTGAGCCGCTAGTTGTATATAAAGGATACGATGATGACCATGGATGTAGCCGCATGCTTGATGTGATCAAGTGCACTCTTTGATCAATTTTCTTGTCACAAGTTGAGACACGCAACATGTATGAATACATATACAATGAAAAACTGACACTGCACTAATATTTTTCTGCCGGTCAAATTAACGAGAAAAAAATGACTTTTTTTATGATAATTTTTTGCTTCCAATCATTTTTTCCATTTTTTTTTGTCAATTGTCCTGCGATTGCCGTAAGGAATCGTGTTCACGCACACATCAGTGAAGATGACTATGGCATATTGATTTATTGTTTGGTCCAGAATTGAATGTATGTATGTATATGTACACATAAATGACGGTTTTTCCACTCTCTTACGGTGCATGGTGTATTACTTTTTTGGAGCAATTTATGATCGTGTCAGAAAGGAGCATGGACGTAAATAATAATCAAGCTATAATAAAAACAATGAAGGTATATGTTCCAAAACATGGAAATAAAAAAGAGCTCGATGTAGCCGAATGAAACTTTGGTCAACATTTTGGTTACTAAAAACAACAGTTACTCATTAACTAATTGTCACATTGAACTGACGGTGATGACAAATTTTTTCATTCACAATGCATGATGAGGCAATGATTATTTATTCATCTATTTCGGAGTTCTACATATAACGGCATCATTGACAATTATTTAGTTATAAAGTATTATTTTTTATGACTTAAATGTCTGGTAAGTTGTTTCCAATCGCGATGTTCAATTGCTAAGCAGTTGTAGAAATAAAGGCTCTTGTAGAGGTTGACATTCCTCTCGCCAGCAAACCTGTAACCAATTGAATATTTATCTGGCATAATTTCATATTGGATATGAAATGTATTGTTTATTCATTATTGGTCTGTAGATTGCGAAAAAAAATCTACTAAGAAGAATTTCTGACCATTCTACTTAATTCAATGCAGATATGAGAATGATGTTTGTGATTATTCAAGACTCGAGTGTTACGTACCTTCTGCATACCACATGGTGTACCATCAATAGGTTTTGGAATGGCGTAGTGAACTGGTTGGTTATTATTAGCACACGCTAATTTTGCGTTGCAACGATGCGACATAACTTCATCCAAATGAGTCTGAGTCTAATAATAAAAAAGAATCTTGTACATTTTTCATGGTAAAATATGAATATAAAAAAAGTCAGAGCCACAATTAATAATTTACCCAATGAGATTGATATCCATAGCAAGTACACTGTTGATTTGGTGATAATGTTCGGATCGGAGTACCATAAGGCTCGAGTGATCGTGGCCGGTTCCATAGAAAACAACGTTCCACATTAGAACTAAGAGAAAAACCACGAATTACTCGTATCTCCTTTTTAAATTTAATTAGATAAATGGATTATCGATTTTGACATCTATGCAAATATTATAATTTGTATTACAATACCTGGCGAATTTTTTGAATTCATCTATACTATTATCGGACCATCTTATACAACTCCTACAATAAGTTCCAGTCTCTTGCAATATTGCAAAACATTGTTGACCATTACAGAATCTCCCTTCTGTAGTAGGATCATGATCCACATCCATTCTACACAAATAGACACATCATTTCACAGTGATTATTAATTTCATCAATGTTAAGCTACATATATTTTGAGAATATCATTATCGATAATTGTGAAAAGAAATTTCTCTTACTGGTGCGCAAGTTCATGAGCTGAATCGACGAAATCAGTATGAATCGGTTTACGTTCTAGGATTACACCGGACGCCCGGTACGCAGCTCTGTTGTTCCTTCGATTATCGTAACTTTTTATGGCAATTGACAGACCTGCATAAATGGAAAATTGAATACACAAAACACCATGAAAATAAAACTAGTAGATAAGTTGATTGATTCTAGATTCTATAGCAGAAATTTCGTACCATCACATAAAACACCATCATCTTTTATCTGATAATGCGTTGATACGTAAAAGAAGTCAAAGGAATCACGAACAAATATATTATTATATTTTTTTATATATTTCGGGAAACGTGAGAGAGTTTCGTCACCATCAACGTATTTCGGGGGTTGCTCACCGGGCATACGAATTAGAGGGAACACAACCTTGTCCTAGAAATGGAAAGACAATAGTAGTCAATATTATCTATAATATTTACTCATTCGAATGTCACACGTACGGATTCTATCACCAATCCTGCTAAATTTATATGTATTTTTAGTTCTCTTGGTAATTTTCCAAATAACATGTCGATGGCATTGAAATGTATCAAATAATATGCCACAAGTAACTTCAGATCAGGATCTTTCTTGGTACTGCGAAGAAAAATATTACCATGCATTATCTCGATTGTTTGGAACAGATTATTTATATTCAGTACTTCCGTTCAGCAATATAGATATTTAATTTTATAATTACAAATGTCGGACAACGTCATTGGTGATGAAAACAAGAACTTCTGGATATAATGTATTGCCGATCTGTTCCCCTGTACAGACATGTACATTAGTATTATTGATTAGATATCATGATCTTATTAAATATAGAAATCACGTGAAATTCGATAGAGGTATTCGTACCATCATGCTGTCCCTGAGATGGACCCGGTTGAGGATTCATATTGGAATGTCCTGTGTTTCGATCAATGTTTGGTAGAGAAAATGATCCGGGATAAGGTTCTACATTATATGATGGGTTAAACTGGGGGTTGACAATGGAATTCATGTCATATAGATTGAGATTTGGTAAAGAAGGCGATGGGTCAGGGCCGTGACCGTAAGATGTTGAAGGCGCGTTAGCAAAAGTATCCAGGTACGCTTGGTCTGCACTAGATATTGTAGGAAAATCGTAGAATTTATCATGGAAATATTTATCCGAACGTCTTTGTATGAAGCGGCCACCGACAATATGGAAAATGTTTGGCCCGACATCACGCAGTGAAAGTGCTTTGATGTAAAATCTTGTATCAATGACACCGTACTGTTGGTCAAAGAGGAGAATGATGTTCCGATGTTTGCGAAGATTATGAGATATTATGATATACTTACGAGACGTTGTGGATATTCGAATAATATAACTGCAGATGACATCTCGACGTCATGATACATCGTGAATGGACCAATCTCTTGCATCAACTGTTTCAAAAAATTACGTTGGAGTAATTTGTAGAAGAGCAGGTAATTTTGGTTTGATTGAAATTGATTTAAACTACTGTGAGACATGAATACTAACTTCGGATATTAATTCTGGTTCTTTATTCTTCCGAGCGCGCCATATGGGTAAGTTGGTATTAGCCAGGTATTGGTCAGTCCGCTTCAGATTGAGAATAATATCCTGATGATCATTTCGTACTTGGATTATTATCGATTCCGGAGGAGCTGTAGGTAACGAAATAAATTAACTATACTTGACATTGTCACTGATATTACATAGTTGAATCTTTCTTTTCCCTAAATTCACATCTCATAGAATAAATGATGTAAATACCCCATATAAAATGATGAGCTATTAAACTCAGAGCTTGAATTAGGTACATGAACGTGAGCAAGTGCTGACCTTTGATTTGAACAGCCTTAACCATAGGATAGACTTTTATCCTGATGTAATTTCTACTTCATGAAATTTCACGAATTTTCCATTTTGTAAGACGGACATTTTTGAAGAAATTTGTGGGAAGTTGAATATTACATTCGCATATGAGAGATATAGGTATATCATAAAAACTGATTCATAATCAATCGAACATGAGTTGGGAGTCAATTGAGTTTCAATTATCACAACAAATCATTTAGTGATAAACAGAAGTATTGACGGAAGGTCGTTAAGCTTCTTGACGTTCTTGTATTGTGTCGGGAGTGATACGATTCCGTGTGGAAAATTTTAGTTGATATGTTTATCTACCTTGTAAGTCTAATTCTGAGAATATTAGTTTTTCCAAAAACATTTGGATCTAAAATTGACAACTCTGTTTTTTTGAAGATGTCCATAGAATAATTGTGAATATTTACCATCGGCGTTCGCAGAAGTTAAATAGCTGAACAGAAATATAGCCCAATAAATTGAAATAAATTGTGGCATCGTTGTATTAATGACTGAAACGCTGCCGGTATCTGCCGCTCACTAATGAAGGAATTTGGAAACTTGACGTGTATTTATATTGCCGCTATATCTCATTTTATATTTGTACTGAATTACCTTGATGAATTTCAACCAATCTAAGACATTCGGGTGTGACTACTTCATTTTTTTACCAATAGCAGAACGATGAAAACATTTCTGAGCATTTTTAATGATTTATGTGATTATATCATATTGTGAAATCAGTCTGTTTATACACTGCATAAAAATAGAAACACATTTCAGTAGTAGTACACAATGAGTAAATTAACGACCGTCGAAGAATTGAGTCGAATATAAGATTGTACTAAGATTGAAGAATGAAATTTAGTGGTTTGGCGATTGAGTTGATTTGAATGTTCGGGATTTCCCAACACATCTGGATTTTAGAGCGTGGAAAATTATTGTTGCATGGTAACACAGTCTGTAAAACAATCGATACGATTGAATAAAGTTTATGGAACTATTAAAATGAAGTTTTTGACAAATTAAGTAAGGTCAACATGAGTATTTTCAAACTATATCAAAAAGTTGTATTGAAATTGCATTCGAAAAAAGTATTCACAGAATTGAATGGCGCAATATTCTTGCTCTTATCTCTAGAATGAACAATAATCAGGCAATATCGAGTAGTTGTATGAGTGGTGATGATTCCAAAGGTTCACATATCTCTCGCCAACAAACCTGGAACCATCAAAAAATTAATTATGTATAATAGTATTTTATATGATTTCCATTGGAAACTACATGAGCAGAATGAACATTGTATGATCAAATCGATTCGAGTTCACATTAAAATCCAACTTGTCCACCACTTTGACATTAACAATATCGAATAATCCAAATATGACAATAGGGAAACGGATTTTTCGACATCATGATACATTGTGAATGGTCCGAGGTCCTCCATCAACTTTGATTTCACGAAAAATTACAAGCAAGTGTTTCGATGATATAATGAAAATTTTCATGCTATGTATTCACCAACATAAGGAACCAATTCAGGTGCTTTGTTTCTCTTTGCAATCCAAATAGGCAAATTTTCGTTAGCGACGAATCGTCCAGTTCGTTTCCAATTGAGTGTGATAATCTGATCATCATCCTTTATTACGGCTGTCACTATCTCAGGGAAATCTGTGAGTGAAAAGATTTTCGATGATATATGTGGAGGTCTTTCAAGCGATTGTTGTAATGAAAAATGCATTATTGGGTTCATGACAGATTGTATATGGCGATTGATTTTTTATCGGTGAACACTATCTAACGATCATTTCATATATTGCTCGGATCAATTCATTTTGAATATTTACCTTCAGCTGCAGCAAACGTCAGTTTACCCAATAACAGAATGAGGCAATGAATTATATCAATCCGGGACATTGTGACATCGGTTGTTGCTATGTGGTTTGTTCTTCACTCGCTAATGTGTATCTAATTGAGTTTACCATTTGTCCAGGACAAATTCATACGGCTGTTCGTACCAACAGATAATCTGTGATATATTTCGTGTTATCTTGAGTCACTATCATGGCCGTTATTAAGGAATAGCCTCGAGGTAAATTTATCAATGAATTTTGAGATAATTCTGGATTTACGCATTAAAGTTATATTGTTCCATCAAAATTATTTTTTGACGATACCAAAAATTATATATAGAATTATTAAGAAAAAAAACTGTCTTGAAAAGTTCAAACACTACGAAAAATAAAGCAACTTTTTATTAAGATGTCGAAAATGTTGAAGTGATTCAGAAGATCCAGAAAAGTTTATCCAGTAGCTCAGATATAGCTCCAAACTTTATGCAGCAAATACTTCATACTTTATCTCGTGGTAAAATTATACTAATTGAATAGGGTTTATGGGATCATTACAATGGAGTCATCAACAGATTGAACAAGCACAACATGGGTATTTTCAGAATAATCTAATAATTTTTATTATAAGCTGAGAGAAAATATTCGTATAGATGTGGTCATTGGCTTGCGTCATTAGCACATTCAACCAGTTTATTGTTATATCTGGGTGGCGAAAATTCATTCTTCTCATTGGCAGAATAAACGACAGTATGTCACTGATCACAGCAATCAGTCAAAACTCATAAGCTGCATGGACATAGATGAATATAAAGGTTCGCATATACCTCGCCAACAAACCTGGAACCGTTCAACAATAGATTATATGAAATAATATTTCCAAATAGTTAGCTCTAGCATTGATAATGAACAATATTATAATACAGCTAGCAAAAACGTATCATACCTTTTCATGACCGCAGGGTGTACCATCAACAGGTTTTGGAGTGGCGTATTGAACCGGCCGGTTTTTATAAGTACATGCTAATTTCGCGTTACAACGGTGTGAATCAACTTCGTCTAGATGACCTACAGCCTGTTATATAAAGGATAAATACTTATCTGAAAATGAAAATGACATGCTGGAGATTGTTGAAAGTAACATACCGTCCAGTGAGATTGAAATCCGTAGCAAGTGCATTGTTGATTCGGTCCAATTGTTTTTAGAGGCGTTCCAAATGGCTGGAGTGATCGTGGTTGGTTCAACAGGAAACAATGATCCGAATGAGAACTGTACACCGTTAATTTCAGACATATAAGAATGGTTGATTTCAATTCTGTACTGTAGTCAAAAAAATTTCCACTCAATACCTAGCAAATTTTTTGAACTCATCTATACTTTGATCGGACCATCTGATGCAATTCCTGCAATAAGTATCGCTCACTTGCAATATAGCGAAACATTGATCGCCACCACAGCTGTTCCCCACATTGGGTGGGTCATGTTCAACATTCATTCTATGAAAAAATAATTATTCTTTCAGACTGGTGGCATAACTTACTATATTCGACTATATATATATGTGAGATATAACAATGTTGAAGAAACAGATCAAAAAATCATGGTCACTTTCGATTGTAAAATGGAATTCACTTACTGATGTGCAAGTTCATGAGCGGATGTAATAAAATCAGAATGAAGTGGTTTCCGTTGAACGAGCACACCGGATGCATCATATTTCGACTTACTATTTTTTCTAATTGCGTAATTATCCACGGCTACTGAAAGACCTATATGAATAAGGAATAAATTTATCAACTAGTGTGGGTCACACACACAGACGAATCATCTTCGCCCCAACATGTTCAATTATTTCGCATACCAAAATGGAGTTGCCCTTCATCTATTATTTGATAATGAGTTGATATATAGTAGAAGTCAAACGAATCCGGGACAAATATATTTTTATATTTTTTGATATATTTCGGAAATTGATCAAGTGTTTTGTCCCCATCGAGAACACGTAAAGGTCGTCTATCGCTGGGCATGAAAGCATATGGGAATACCATCAATTGCTGGAGAAAAAGAAACGTGATCAACAAATGAGTGATATCATTGAAAATAATCATTTGTCAGTATATAGTACACACCGTTTCCAGCACTAATCCAGCAATATTGATGTGTATCTGGACATCATTGGCCAACTTTGCATATAACATGTCAATCGCATTGAAATGAATCAAATAATATTTCAGGAGTAGTTTTATATCAGGATCTTTCCTAGTGCTGCAATAATAATTATAAGTCATGATGGAAGGGATTGTATATGTGAAATTCGTTTCCATTATAAAATGATTAATAAATATCATAGTTACAAATGTCGAACTACATCATTGGATATGAAAACAAGAACTTCTGCATATAGAGTATCACCGACTTGATTAGGCGTACGGGTGACTAGAACAAGAATACACGTGGAGCTATATATATTGCTTGTTGAAAAAAGTGTAAACGGTGTAATAGTAAGTTATTTGTAAATATCATTCGAACCTTTTCGTTCACTGGATGGACGAGCTTGAGGGATCATGAAATATTTGTCATAAGCGTTCAGATTTGGTAAAGAAGATGAGCCAACTGATGGTAGAAGTTCATTAGATTGGCTGGCTCTTTCATTCGTTCCGGAATTTCCCTTGTATGTATCAAGGTTTGGTAGCGAATTTGGCTCACGATCTAGTGGTTCAAACGTTCGTTCCTCATTGACGAGAGAATCTACGTATGCTATATCCTCGTTGCTTATCATGGGGAAATCGTAAAATTCATCATGAGTATCTTCGTCTTCACGGTTTTTTATGTGGCGTCCGCCCACAACGTGACGCATGTTAGGACCAATTTGACTTAAAGGTAGCGCACTGATGATAAATCTGGTGTCAATGATACCGAACTAAGAGTGTGAAAAAACCACAATTAACATTTTTTATCACCAAGATTCACGAATTACCGTGATTTACTTACAATACATTGTTGATGATCGAATAACACAACTGCAGACGATTTTTTAACGTCATGGTACATCGCGAATGGTCCGACGTCTGTCATCAACTGTTAGTTCAGAAAAAATTGAAACTAAATTAATTTCGAACATTTGATTCGAACTTTCATGTTATATATTCACCGACATTTTGAGCTAATTCAGGTTCTTTGTTTCTCTTTGCAAGCCAAACAGGCAAATTTTCGTTAGCAACGAATCTTTCAGTTCGTTTCCAATTGAGTGTGATAGTCTGATGAGCATTCTCTACTACGATTGTCAGTGTCTCAGGAAAATCTGTGAGTACAGGAAATTTCAATGATATGTGACGATTTTTCATGTTTATGGATTCACCAAAGTTATGATAAGTAGCGAATGTTTATTTTTTTTTCTTTGAAAAACATTTTGCCTCAGTAATTCGAAATTATTTATTACTCGAATTGATTGAAGTCAGATATTTACCTGCGGCTGTAGCAAACTTTAGTTGCCATGATAGTAATACGGTGCAAATAATTATATTGAACACGGACATTTTCACATTGGTAAATGCAGCAGTGCGTGTTCTTTACTGGTCGATGTATGATTTATTGGACAGAACGTCTGTTTGTACCGTATTTATTCGGATATTTGCTATCAGCTAACGTATTTCATGATAAATTGCTACCAATCATAAGCGATCAACAGGTTCTTCAATTATCAATAGCCTAAAAGCTATGGATGAAACACATAAACATTTTTCGTTGAATTCTTTGTCGCGATCCAAGGTTTGATTACTAAATGATATGAAGAACTTATTTATAATACAATCATTAACACTATTTACCGATGATTGTATGGCCTCTACTAAATATAGAAATATGTCATCAGCTGTACTCACAACAGATAGAATAATAACTGCGGCGAACTTAGTCAGATAAATAACTTTAAATTTCCAACTTTTTCCAATCATTCTCACATGATACTATGGTGTCGTTTACTATTTTTCGAATACCATAGATTATCGATTTACGGCGAAAGACATTCAGCATTTTGTTTGATATATTGAAAAAACCACACTGAGTGTGAATGGACTGTATTATTTTATTAAAGGTACAATAGTTCAAGGATATTCAATTCATTTTACATTCAGATCATACAAAATTGAAGTATATTATTATATGCAGTGAATACAAATTGAAAATAATGATTCACTGATCAATGACTTGGCAGTGGCAACAAAGGTAATAATCCAAGAGGTTGACATTGCTCCTGCCAACAGACCTGAAACCATTCGAATACTTGTGTTGCATATGTGACGTCAAACCTCATGATATTCATCAATTTATCATCAGCATGAAATTGTCAATTCTGGTACTATTCACAGATTTTAATTATACCTTATTCGGACCGCATGGTGTACCATCGATGGGTTTGGGAGTTGCATAATGGACCGGTCGATTATTATTAGCACAAGCCAATTTTACATTACACTGATGGGAGGAAACCTCGTCCAGATAAGATGCTTCCTATTATTGCGGAAAGATGAATCACACGTTATGATTCGTATGTAGAATTCATAATGTGTCGAAATAGTATTCAATTTGACAAACCGTCCAATGTGAATTGAATGCGTAGCAAACGCACTGTTTCCGCGGTCCTATAGTCACCATAAGTGTCCCATGCGGTTGTAGTGATCGTGGTGGGTTCAACAGAAAGCAGCGATCCAAATTTGTGCTATATGAATTGTAGTGATCATTTTATTATTTATTGATATGAGTGAGTTACTCATTCTTGGATCGTTACTGTTCACAAAAATATGACAGTTTGACACAATACCTGACATATGCTGTGAATTCTTCTATACTTTTGTCGGACCACCTTATGCAATTCCTGCAGTAACTTCCTTGCTCTTGTAAAATAGCGAAACATTGCGGGCCTGTACAGGGAACTCCCGTAGTTAACGGATCATGATCTACGAAAAATCTATAAACAACAAGAGGTAATTACATAAACTATCTATAAACAAGAAGAAGTCAATTACATACAAATGCGCAATTTCATGAGTTGAAGCGATATAATCGCCGTGAAGCGATTTGCGTTCAAGAAGCGAGCCTGGTGCTTCGAACTTAGCTCTTGAATTTCTTTTATTCTCATACATATCCACAACTCTTGAAAGGCCTAAACAAATAGAAAGAAAATCAGTCACAGATGTTGATAAATTAGCAATGCCTGGGGATATTTCAAATATTCCATACCATCACATGGTATGGTATTTTGCACTAGCTCATTTTCTGTTGGACCATCACGGTCTATGTCGTGTATCAAGTAACGGGTGGCTAAGTAGAAGAAGTCATAAGAATCACGAGGAAATACATTTTTGTATCGCTTCAAGTACTTTGGAAAGTCTTCTAGTGTTGCTTCACCGTCCAGAATACGCAATGGTGGTTCTTGGTTGAGTATAAAACGATAAGGAAAAACCTGGATTTCCTAAAAAAAATGAAGAAAAGGATGAAGAATGAGTTATGTTAATAGAATAAACTTTTATCTACATTTACCGATTCTAACACCATTCCAGCGATATTGATATGGATCTTCATATTATTCGGCAATTTTGCAAATAACATGTCAATCGCATTGAAATGTATCAAATAATACGCCACCAGTAACTTTAAATCAGGGTCTTTTTTAGTGCTATAACAAAGAAAATCAGGATAAGTAACCCCGACAAAACAAAGCAAACGTTTAAGATAGAATGAAATGGGCATGCGAATCGAGTAGTCCGAATAGCTCACATGTAGAAACGAAAAGAAGAAATTTTATAATTACAAATATCGCACAACGTTGTGGGAGACGAAGACAAGAACTTCTGCATATAAAGTATCGCCATGTTGTTCAGCTATTTCAATAATAGGCGAGGAAGATGAGCTAGGACGAGGCGATTGGCACAGAATATTAAGATCAGGCGAGGAACTATGAGTGCCTGTAGGTGCAGAAGCAAGCCATTCATCTACGAAAGAACTTATATATGCCTCATCTATGTCAGTTGTTTCAGTGAAATCATTAAGGACATCATGGAAATGCTCATTTGCAGATCGTCTATGTACAAAACGCCCACCCACAGTATGGTGCTTGTCTGGTCCAACTTCGCTCAAAGGAAGTGCACTGATCCAGAATCTTGTGTCAATAACACCAAACTGCAAATGAAAATTCGCAAATCATTTCTACCATTTATTGTACCTATACAATATTGGTCTTTACTCACAATACGTTCTTGATATCCGAACAATACAATTGCAGACGACTTTTCAACATCATGATACATTGCGAATGGTCCAAGATCGTCCATTACCTATTTCCGAATATTTCGACAAATAACTTTAATTTAGTAGGCTAATACTTCTCAGTGAGTTTCAATTGAATTATCGTGCGGAATATATACTAACGCCCGGAACTAATTGGGGAGTTTGCAGTCGCCGTGCACTCCATATTGGCAAATTGTTATTGGCCAGATACTGCTCTGTTCGCTTCCAATTGAGAGTTAAAATCTGATGGTTATTTCGTATTTGAACTGTCAGTGTTTCAGGAAAAGCTATGAGCGAAAAGAAATTATAATCATCTGAATAACAATTTATGGTTTAATTGTCATCTTTCCTCATCTTAATTCACTTGTTCCTGTTTATTATATCATCAATTGAAAACAGAATTTATCTGCACATTTTGTTGTTATATTTTTCTTCAATATCTGATACATTTTGCAGCCAATGAGAATATTTGAAAGGACGAGATATTTTATAGGGAAAGATACAACAGAAAAATACATTTGCGGGTCTCAATAGATGACATATTTACTTTTGCAACCTTAATTATTTCACGGTGAATATTTACCTTGTATGAGTAACACACACATAAGTTCTACCAACAGGAAAATGACACAGTTAACTTGACTAAATTGTGCCATCGTAAAATTTGTTATAGCGAGTATCGTTGTTCAGCGTTCCACTGCGCTCGCTACTGTGTACCTTGGTAAATTGAACACGTATTTATAGTGCTCTCGTATGATAGCGAGCGTTGGAAAATACATTTTTCGATAAGTTGTTATCGATTGTGGTATTTTATTGTTGTCACGTTATCCAATCGCGTAAATGCTTGTGCACATCGATATTTTCCATTTTTGTTACCTATTTCACAATCCGGCGTTATAGTATGATGTGCATGAGGAATATTTATTCATCCATACTCTCATCGACAATTATATAGTTTCTAAAATTTTTGGTGACCTTCACAAAACAGAAAAAAATTTACTGAACTAATGCGCAGTGAGTAAATGAGCAGACGTGAAACAGCGCAAGGGAATGATTCCATAAGATTGTTTTGGTCTATTTCACTGTGAACATTCTTCTGTTGTTGATATAACATAATACGAGAAATATTCATCCACGGCAGTATTGAAGAGATGTAATTTTAGTGGCCTCATGACAGGTGAAGAATTTATTTTTTTTCCATATCAAGTTCATACAGAATTATAATACAGTATTCTTCATATTAACAAAATATGACAGAGTATCATCTACACAATCGTGTGGTGATTGATTTCCTTTTTAAGAACGACCACTTTTAGGGGTGACCCAGTGGCTACCCATTAACCAGTATCCCCGGAGATAGACATTGCCCTTTCCAGCAAACCTGTAACCGTTTCAATATTGATATTCAACAATATCATGTTCGATAATAGACTACAATCTCATTTTCATATTATTCTTATCAGAATTATCAAAGACAATGGAGAAGATGATTTACACAATTAAAGTTTCCAACACCATCACAGTGAAGACACATTACACGAGAGAATATTTTAATTCGCATGATTTTTTCTCATGTGGGAAAAGAAATAATCAATATCTTTTATATCGTCAATGAAAATTCATCACAAGCGATCGGAATTTGATATTTTCGGCATACTTCGAAAATATGCATCTTACCTCTTCAAAACCGCATGGTGTACCATCAACGGGTTTCGGAATATGATCATTTACTAGCTGATTGTTATTAACACACAACAACATCACGTTACAACCACGCCAATGTATCGCATCATTATAACCTCCACCCTAACATATATAAAGAATGTGTCATATTATATTTCATCGGTAATAATAAAAAATTATGGGCCGCCAAAGCGGAGATTAACAAACCGTCCAGCGAGATTCATAATTGTAGCATCTACATTGTTGATTTGGAGTTAGCGTGCGCATAACGGTACCGTATGGATGGAGTGACCTCGGTGGATTTAACAGGAAACAATGATCCAAGTTTGTACTGTACAGATTCAAGAGTTATCGAAACCGTTTAAAACATACGTATATAACTGTGTATTAGTCAATTGACATGGACTAAGATGCTATTATTCTTTACATAATACCTGGCATATGTCTTGAGTTCGTTGATACTTTTATCGGACCATCTTATACAATTCCGACAGTAAGTTCCCGTATCTTGCAAGATAGCAAAACATTGTCTACCGTCACAAGATTGTCCTTGGGATGGCTGGTCATGATCGACATCCATCCTAAAAAAAAAAAATGCGTATATAATTCTGGAGGTTGCGCTTGATTATTCTATGCATCATTGGAAGAATGAAATAAAGAATAACTCAAAATTGAACAGTAATATTAGACTCACAAATGTGCAATCTCATGAGTTGCGGTTATATAATCTCCATGAAGTGATTTACGTTCAACAATCAACCCTGGCACATCATATAGGTCGTCGTTTGTTTGTCTATCCTCATACACATTCGTGATTCTGGAGATACCTGAAAAGAGAATTAAGGTTTTCAACTCATTCAGCTATTTTATTTATAATTTAGTAAATTCTTCATTGGAGTCTTGATAAAAATTCTGTTTACCGTCACATGGAACAAAGTCAGTCATCGATTCATCGCTGATACTGTCACTTTGCAATGACATATCACTACCATGGTGTGTTGAACCATCGGTTTTATCATCTTGGATCAAATAACGCGTTGATAAGTAGAAAAAGTCGAGAGAATCTCGTGGGAATACATGTCGATATTGATGCAAATAGTTCGGAAATCGTTTTAGTGTTTCTGCTCCATCAAGAACACGAAGCGGTCGTTCGTCACTAGGTCCAAAAGCATAAGGGAATACCATAATTTCCTGAAAAGACGATGAAATACGAATTTATGGGGCAATTGAGGATTATTTTTTCTTACTAAGTACTTACTGATTCTAACACCAATCCAGCAAGATTAATGCGTATGTCAACATTGCCTGACAGTTTTGCATACAACATGTCGATCGCATTGAAATGTATCAATAAATATACCACAAGTATCTTTAGACTGGGACCTTTCTTGGTGCTGTGAAAACAAATATTAATATTCACTATCTCAGATGAGTATCCTCAGCTTTTTCATATAAACACAGAAGTAATAAGTTTCATATTACAAATATTTGACAACGTTGTTGGAGATGAAAGCAAGTACTTCTGGATATAAAGTGTCGCCGCTCTGATCAACTGTAAGACCAACGGTAACAATATTGTGAAAAACTGTTATAATAATTCAAGAGGGACGAAATTCGGATTGTGCGATTTGTTATAGTTATGGGTACCTCTATTTCCTTGAGATGTGCCAGCACGATTATTCAGATTTGATACCCGGGATGAACCAGAATGAGTGCGTGGCCGATTAACTGAACCACCTGGGAGATGCAAACTGGAAAATACATTGTCAGTATTTGAACTAGATGAAGAACTGAATGAATTGTCTGTTGCAGAAGCAAAAGAATTTATGTGTGCCATGTCTATATCAGATATCTCGGGGAAGTCGGTGATTTCATCATGGAAATGATTCTGTTGACTGCGTCTGTGGATGTATTTGCCCACTTTATGCACCTTGTTTGGGCCAGTTTCGCTCAATGGAAGTGCACTAATCCAAAATCTTGTGTCAAGAACGCCAAACTGCAGATGATAATCCATGATATGATTTTGTTATTTAAATATCATACATGCAATTGTACTCTACTCACAATACGTTGTTGATATTGGAATAATATAACTGCAGACGATTTTTCAACATCGTGGTACATGGCAAAAGGTCCGATATCATCCATCACCTGTCACGCATAATCGTAGTTGGATGATTTAGAATTGGTATATTACCTCAGAGTATTTAGATCTTTGTGAACTATTGTGGTGTGCTAATACTCACATCTGGAACCAATTCTGGATCTTTCAGTCTTTTAGCACGCCATATCGGTAAATTGCTATTGGCCACACTTCGATCAGTTTTTTTCCAGTTGAGCTCAATTATTTCCTCGCCATTTTCTATTTTGATTGTCACTGTCTCAGGAAAAGCTATGGAAAAAGAGATATGCAATTATGGGGACAGCGAATTTTTATTCGAACCTCATGTTTTCCTTTTTTACATTGTTTATTATTGGTTTGGTATTAGTTTTTGAATAAATACTACACAGGATCGTTGAATATATTCTGAGGCTGGTAACTCTGTACAGTCATTACAACATTTTCTTAATCACCCAATATAAGTTGGTCGATAGATAATATCTTATTTATACCTTGGCGGTCGGATATCCCGAATAAAATGTAATAAGCTAAAGTGCAATGCACTTACGAAATTTTCTGTCATTATGATTTTTTATCGGATGATAATAACAGTAATATTGGTTTAGCTTGAGATTTGACATTGTAAAGTATTTTTTATTGGAATGTTCGGTGAGATGTTCATAAAATTCTATTTATCTCATCATTTTTTAAATATGACTAACAGCAATTCTATTATATTAAGACATTCGCAATTGAGATATCATAATAAAACACCCCCGACAATAAGCGTAACAAATTCTGGTTCAAAATTCTTTTTCAAATTCACAAAGAGTATATGAGATTTCTGGGACATCAGACATAATATAAAATTCGAAATATTAAGTACATATTCAAATTAGTGATGAAAATGAATGCATATTATTAGATAAATCTATCTGGATTGTATAGTTACCTTGTACAAATAGTACAAGCGTCAGTTTCACGAACAGAAAATAGATGAAATGGCTTTTACAGAGTTGCACCATCATAAAACTATTAATGGTGACTATTTCTTATTTCAGGCGCTCTAATGACGATTTCCTCAAAGTAAACGGGCATTTATACGAATTCTTAACAGTATTTTGTATCGATGAAAACATATTATTTGATAAATTGCCACCAATCAGCTCCGACCGTGGCTGCCAGAAGATTATATCAACCAATGGCGTCAGTAATCTATATTTATATATATTGATACTTATTACTAGTACTGATATTTTTTTATGGTACTCGTGATTGTGGTCACTCAATATAGAATTCTATTATCGAACGAATATGGAACAATAAGAAAGAAAAAAAAAAACGTTGGAAAATGGTGCAAAATGTTTCCTCGATACATTTTGTCTTTTGTTTATCTTTTTCTGTTTTCAGCATTATGACACAGAAATGATTCAGCCTTCCAAAACGTATTCTAATGACTGTTGAATGTTTGAAAAATACAAAATTTTCACGAGCACATGTTTAAATGTTTCGAATATGTTCACTTTCAGGTGATGATAATTTCTCGTATCTTTACATTCATATTATTTGTCTAATTCTTACAACACTTGACATATGTCGACAATGAAAACACAGAATGTGAACACTTGGCTTGAACGTGTGAAAATAACAAATTAAACAGTTGAACAAAATAAACATAATTTTTTTATAGAATTCAAACAATGAATCATATTGATTGGGACATTAATTTACGTCCATAATATTTTATACCAGAGCGATAAAAATTAGTCTATCAAAATTTTCAATGTCTTTATTCCAAAAATAATTGAAAGTTCTATTTATTGGTGTTCTTATTAAAAACATCTCCTGAAATAATATAATTACTTCTATATTCTGACTTCCTTGTGTAAAAACGATCTTCTCCTTCGTCTTCATTGTCTGGTATGTTATATATATATATATTTTCCTCATCTTCACTTTTCATTCTTCTTTTCTTTCTCTCTCGGTTCTTTTTAGTGAGTCACGTCTCTCGTTAAATGAGACTCCATTCTCGCACTCTATTTTTCTCTCATTCCTTTCCAATCCCTCTTTCCTTTGCACTCCCTATCGCTCTTTCTCATTCTCTCTATTCCACTGTGAGACGTGTGGGGCAGTGGTGCGGCGTGTTTCTAAAATAAACCTCACACCCGAATAACTTTGCGAACGAGTCGACGTACGCACAATCCGGTATCAGGTGCGTACGCAGTGCGTCATCCTGATACGATCTTTTGAATTGCCACCACGATACAACGCGAGCCGCGCGTTAAACATATTCTACCGCGAATATTCCGCCCACTTGTACCCTCACAGTCTCTTCTGTTACCATTCCAACTGGGTGATATTATTAAACGTAAGATTATTATTCCTATTTATATAATTCTTGCTATAACAGTAATAATTGTTATATCCATTTCGGTAAATCTATTCAATATTATTATTCTAATCTGTATCTTGCACAATTGCTCAATCATAAAGTATATCAATAATTTTCTTCTACTTTGTATCATCACTAAAATTGCAGTGTCCTGTACAGAAAATTCATTTCGCATATGCTCGATTTTTCTATCCCTCATCTTATCAGCTTCCGTTGTATCATCGATATGGTCTGTTACTAATACACAAACGTAGTAATTTTAGATGTTGGAATTTCTTCATGTATAAGAAACGTTGCATAGTTATACAAAAATTGCTCGGAGAATCGATATTATTGGTATAGTTATATACCTACATGGATATATACTTGATTTCTATATCAGCAATGTAATATATTCCACGTCATCATTGGATAATATCAACGATGGTAAATCTTGCTCTCTATTTCGTGTGGTTGCCGCCGTGTGCGCGCGATCGAGACTTTTGATATCGCCTGTAACCGGTGAATATAATGACGAGAGCGTATAACTATTGGATGCTGCGGCGTACCGCAACAGGCACATCGTCATCTATGTATAAGTATATATATACATATATATATCGGAGTATTTATATGTACATATATATGAAAACTGATTGCATGATGGTTGGTGCGAATAAGTCGCACGCACCGGAAGGCAGTTAAGACGATAATGTAATAAAATATAAAATTGAAATGGGAAAACTAAATTTCTGTGAATGCTCCATTTTTCTTATTTTATTTTCAATGGTGGTTCTTTATGCGTTATTGATTATATCCTTGAACGGCATGTGAGATAGAATAGACAGAAATGAATTATCAATAAGAAAAAATCACTATGTCAAATTGAATTATGTTAGGATTTATTACAAATACTTTTTCAGGACTAAAATTCCATTGATATTGGTGATTAAAAAGTGTTCTCAGTATTATTGCGATGTTATCGAACAATCTTTTCTAACCGATTGAAGATAGAGTTATAAAACGAACTATATTCATGGGGATCAAGGTAATTTGTTGGGGTTTCGATCGAGGTATTTTGGGATTAGGAATGAAGGAATGAAGAAATTGGCTTTAAAATTGTCAAGAATTTCGTACGGTTTGGTTTAATCGTCGGGTTTTATACCCACAACATCAATAGATGCGTTATTAGTGATGCTTCTGACATGATTTTAACTTAATTCACGACCTGGGTGGATACTTGGATAATCTGTACGTATTATTCTGACAATTATCACCTGAACGTTCTAATTATTTAGGAACAAATTTTGTGCTTCTGGCGGATGGCCATGATTAGTTTCATATTGGAAGATGAGTCGAGAGTAAGTTTAAGAACACAGAGAGCAATCCAACCACGACAAAATAACGTTGGCCCGAATGATTTACGGAATAGACAAATTGAGATTGATGATGATGCGCTTCCAACGGAATATTCTGGATCAAATAACTAATATGGATGAAATCATGAAATTCGGATGTGTATTATTGAATTATATGTTTTGTGTTTCAGAATTTTTAATGAAAAATTCTTAGACAAAATTTTTCTGGAAATATATGGGTTATTAATGGATATGTGCGTAGCAGGTGGCACATTGGAGCCGATAAATTCTGCAACCACCGATCGTTGCTTCTCTCATCACCCGCAGGCGTCCAATTATCCATTACTGCACACGCATATATGTTGGATATATGCGCAAGTAATTGGGATCAATATCGTTTGTCTCGACACCTGGGGCACCTTCTATCACGATTGAATTGCATACGCTTAGGCGCATGTAGAATGTTGTTGAACATTTTTGATTAGATAATAATAGAATAATTAATAATTCCTAGAATAATTATTTGTTCCGAATTGTACTCGAACTACAATAAATGAACCGAATTAAGTATTTGTATTTTATATTACACAAGTTCAAACATAGTCTTGGACTTTAGAGGACAAGTACGAATACAAAATTCGAAAATGAGCCAATTTTATTTAATTCTATTTCCTGACATGTGTTCTAAAATTTACGCGCATATGTTTCGGATTCATTGGCATATCATATTCCGCCTCGTTTCATTGTTAAATGCGCCAGTCACGCATGTACATATTCGCGGTAAATATAAGAACACCCTGAGGAAATCACGTCCTGGAGAACAAAAAAAAAAATAGAGAAGTAGGGCGTATGAGACATTGAAAGAAATAGAGAAAATAAAGATAATAACGTAAATAATGACACCTCATTTGCATTTCACATTTGTTTAGTTAGATTTTATTTTTATCTTTGCTTTCTTTTTCATCATTTAACTGATGGCGAAAATAAAATGCAGATAGATAAACAAAATCGTCAAAACCAAATCGCTTCTTCGCCGTAATTTTGTAAATAAATTCATTCGAAAATCACACATTGTGAATGCACATCGCGTGCACTTGATTGGTCTTACACAGTTGAGCGCGTGATCATCATCTGGTGGGCCTCTTCGATCGCAGCGTCACTAAAAAATGTAAGAGAGTCAGAATGTGTGGATATTTTTGAATTTAAATCGTATACACATTCAATATACGAAGGCAAAACAAGGATGAAAGATAATGATAATACACAATAAATTATCTAAAAGAAAAAAAAAGACATGGAACCGCTTAAAGATCATTTACAAAAGTTTTACGATGTAAATAATAAAACAAATAAAAGAAAAAAACAAAACACGAAGCTATAGAAGAAAGAGGAAAAAACATTTTTCATATTATTTGCGATATTCTTTTTCTGCGCTATCTCGAGACAAGTAAGAGCTCTTGCAATGATGGATGCACGTTAGCGCGGGAGTGTACAAACGCGCGCGCGAAGACAAAGATACTCCAGGGATTCCCCTCCCGGCGTGCAGCGGTCGCATTAGTTCGCGTCGCTCCCGCTGCGCGCAAATTAGCGCCGCGAACACCAAGGGCCCCTTTAAGATACGAAACGCTAGTTGGTGGAATAAAATGAGGAGGTTGGAGGTTGCAGAGGAAGTGTATTCATATATACTATGAAGGGTGGTCATGCACACTATAAACTGCATGTCTGTGCATGTTTATATATATGTGTATACATGCGTCATGATGGAGAGGACGAAGAGAAAGGGATTACAAGAAGGCAAATGGAAAAGAAGGCGAAAGAAAGTTGCGATGAACGACCGCAATCAACGCAACACCGACTCTGGCGAAAATTGCTTGCGAATACACCCGGAATATATTATCCACACGGGTGTTCCCTCTGCAACCTTCCAACCATTCTATAATTATATCTATATATTCATACATATATTGGAGGTCAAGGGGTATAATACAACATATAATAGTTTTTTCACAATTTTCCGTTTGTATTATTTTTATTCCCGTTTTAAATTCATAACTGGTATAATTTTTCACTTTATAAATACATACGATATGATATGCGATAGAATTGTCGGATAAACAATTCATTCTTGTCATTTATAGTAATATTGGTTGCTTGAATAAAATGTACACAAGATACTGAAAATCTGAATATAGGAAAATTTTATTACTCACGATCTCATTTCAGGGAAGTTTTATTTACTTGAGTAGAGCTTAGAGTTATTCTTTGTGTAAAAATAATTCAAATTTGTCATTGGATTTTTCAAATAACAGCATAAGATGATAATAATGATGAATTTGATTGAAAAAGAGAAAAAAAAGAGTAGAATTATTGCAGATATATGACTATCTATATATATGTATGCTATATGAGAGATAAAAATTCTCATGACGCCCCGTGGAGTCCCTTGATCTCATCGTGAATTTATCGACGCATCGTTCCACGAGTGATTCAACCACCCCCGACGTATATAGTACGTGTATATATTCACTCGCAAATGTATATATATATGGTCCCATAAAACAGCGGGTATCGAATCATTTCGATAGTATAATTGAGCCGTCGAAGAAAATGAACGAAGCAAACGAGGCTTCACATGCAAGCAGAAGTATTATATGTATTCTCGTATATCGCTGCGGGCGTTCTCTTCCCTCATATACTTATAACCATATATATATATATATCGTTTGATATATTTTAGATTAATATTAGATCCATCAAATATTTTTTTTTCCCAACTCCTGAAAAAAAATACTGTAATGCATATTGTTTGCTTTTGAATATAAAATTTGAGAGGATTTGTCGGATATTTTAGAAACGAATGTTGACTAAAATTCTTGTGCATATCAATATTTTTGTTTGTTTATTTTTTATCGGTGAATTAAGGTCGGTACGAACTTGAACAACTGTACATTGTTAATTGTAAATAAATGATTTAATGGTAAATGTCATTGTTTCGTACCTCCGGTTCAACAATGTTTCTATTCTATTTCCATGATTGTTTCATCATTTATTAGGAAATATCAATTGAATCCTCAATGTCACCGAAGTTAACGATATATAAAGTGATTGTTTGATAGATAATATTTTATTTTTGCGCTCCGGGCAGAATTTAGTTCGAATTCAATTGCTTTTCAATTTAAGATAATATTTTATCAATCACTTTGGCCGTAACATTACGAAATTCGTCCAACATTAGAAACGGAATGCGTTCACTCAATTAACTGATGATTGATATAAAATGTTTTTCTTTTTCTAAATTCTATAAATATATTGTGATGTATATTAACGTGACAATTAAATCCACCTGAAGTTTGAATTCAATAGAATCAATTTTTTCCCATCTATATATATTGCACATAAACAAGGTGTACGATGAGAATAAAACATTCAAATTAAATGACTCGCTTCCGTTAACGCAATAAATCCAATAAAAAAAAAGGAGGAATAACCCAGAAAAGAGTTTTCAAAAGAGTCATATACTGCTGCTGTCTCTATAAATGCTTTGGCCTCCTGGTGTGGATATCATATTGAAACATCTTTGTATTTTTTTCCTTGTACTCTGTCCCCCGCGCTTACCTTTATTTTATTCCATTCCCATATTTTTTCTATCTCCTTTTATTTTCATGAAATCTTTTTTTTTTATTCGAGATCGGGCAAACAGGAAGATCGTAAACGGCTTGTGCGCTCGGTCTTTCGAACGCATGCCGCAACGAGCGATCCCGGTTCGGTTGCTGCTGCCCCATTACCGTCAACGGGCACTCCCGTTCCAGTCGAGAGAGGAGACGCCATAAAGCCATAAACAGGGCGGCCTGTTAGTCGATACCTGTTAGCGCGCACACAGTTGAAGTCAGCGTCTCGTGTCGTCGTCATCATCATCGTCGTCGTCGTCGTCGTTGTTGTTTCCAGAGTCCTCTCTTTTTCTCTCTATAACTCTGCGGTAGATTTTACTGAATGATCATATCTTCAATGACCCTTGCGCGCGGCAATCGAAGAATGGAAAGAAGGTAGATAAAAGAAGAAAAAGGAAAAACGATGGAAATAAAATAATGAAAGAGAGAAATGATGAGAAAAAATATATATATATATATATATATATATATATATATATATAGATAATTCAAAGGCGGCGGTGTCTTTCACGCCCACGACTTGTATATATAATCGGCATCTCGAAGAATCGGTGGATAAAAAAAAACATATTCACCGATCCGTTATCATCTCATAAATAAGTGAAAACAGAGAGATAAAACGTGCAAGAGATTTAGTAACGATGCGACAATATTGTCTAACTCTTGTGAACTTATAGAATTATCCACACACCTGTTCATTCTTTCCTCACCACGTTTTGTCATTCCCATGCTTCACATTCAAGATAAAAAAAAAAATAATGCAAACAGCACAAAATAAATAGTTGCTGCTTAAAAATTTTTTCCCTCGTCTCGTTTCGTCTCATAAAAATATTTTCAAGTGTGAAGATGCACATAGTTATTATTCCTTAACAAGGCGAATTACTCCTTTTTTTTTACCTCTCTTTACACTTATTCCTTTTTATTTTTGCTTTCTATCTTCTCAAGGGTTCTTCGTACACACACATATATATATATGTCATACACATATTCATATATATGTACAGGAGGAGGGAGAGAGAGTAAACGAGATCGCGCATGGCGTCCAGCATATGTGCGACAGGACGTAGCGTGTTTGCGGGTAAATGCAATCACGCAGATAGTATCGCACGTGGGTGAGATAAGGAAATACTTTCATATATATATATATATATATGTAAACATTACAGAAATTATTTATTAATAAATGGATGTATTTAAAAAAAAATGAATTAAAGCATTAAAGCAGAGGAAAATAACAGGAAAAAATTGAGAATGAAAAATTCACCATTGCTAAACAATAAATCATCTACAATTTTTTTTTAATTATACTTTCATGAGTTATTTTTGTGGAATAATTTTTTTCGATACCTTTCATGTATATATGCATGTACGAAGGGTATATATAGGGTACAAAAGTTTATTATACCTGGTGTAATCTATTCCATGAACGACGAAACGAATTTTCGATAATCGCGTTCGGCGTATTTCAAAGGTTGATGAATATATGTGTATAAAAATCTCGCGCTAAACCCGCAGGGGATGTGCGCACACCCACGCACATTTGAAAATGAGAGTTGCTGTATTACCTGGCAGCGATTTAGGTTGCATGATATTAAATTCCATCATCGATTCTGTGTGAAGAAATGTATGAATACGTTCTACCAATATTCATTTTACTGAATTTATACGCAACCCTTAAGCCAAGTTATAAATTAGTTGTTAGAATTCAGACGATTAACTGGCGCCAGAAAGTTCACCCACGCCAGTATTTTTGTTTTATTTTATTCCATGGTTTTTATTTTAGGGTGAATTACAAATTTGGTATTTTGATTTAACTGTTCGTGATACAGAATTATGAAAAATGTTATTCTGTTTGTATAAGATTGCTTATTTACTGATCGTTTGTAAAATTTATGTACTCTTTCCTTTTTGAGGTATTTCCTACCTGATTTATTTCCGCGAACATCAACAAAATTCAAACAGGATTTTTTTTTTAATCGAAAGACAGTGAATAAATATAATCTCATTCGTTATTATTTCCTCTAATTCTTCAAACACATACAATATAAATCATCATTAATTTCACGTCTTGGAATAATTTTGTTTCTTTCCGATAATTTATTTTTTATTTTTTCTTCCTTCTCGCGAATTTTTCCCTTTCTTTTCCATATAATATTGCAGTTGGAAATTCTTCTATAGGTGCTCTTGCACAAGGAATATTCTCTTGACAGATGCATTGGAGGTCGAGTGTAAGAAGTGCAAGGAAGCATGAGTAAGGTATATACATACCTTTTCCTTTCAACCACATATACCATCGTGTCTCGTTCACTTCTCTCTTTCACATACGAATAAACATATGTGGCTCTCGGTTACATAGCTAATGGTTGGTCATTTATCAAGCGTTGTCTACACGCGAAATATATAAATGCATTTTCTATTAATTCCTTCCGTTTGGCGTGTGCGCATATTGCAAGAATGTATTTATATATCTATGTGTATATTTATATTTATATATATATGCGTACATGATGCGCATCATACGATACATTGCCTTGTGTCTAGTATTTTTCAATTTTATTTTGTTACTTCAATTATTTCTTTTTTCATTCAACCCTGACGCTACTGCAAGTAACTCATATGTTGCAGAGGTCGCGTATGAGCATTATGTATGTACGATCAAGTATATATTATATTGAATCCAGGTATATACGTGCACGCACGCCAAACATTTTATTCACAGTAGGTACATACATTTGAATACGTATTTCCGGTTATATTAATTCATCGTGATGCTTTTTTTGATACACTCATGTGCGTGACCTTGGTCATTTCCTTTCAAACCTTTTTTCCTATCGAGGACATGCATATTTAGAGTGATTCAATTTATTATTCTGACAGAAGAAATGATGAGGGCTGCTCGTTGTAGGTGGAGAATTTCATTACAATTGTACTTTGTTGCATGGGGTTATTAGAGTGCGAAGTATTTGGGGATCATTGTGATAATATCACAGTGAGAATTGTTATTCATCTTCAGGTTGTTTTTTATCATTATTGTAATTCTTACAGAATTTTATGTGGTGAAAAGTATCGATATTAATTGTTATGTCACACTGTGCAATGTAGAATGATTTATACTCTCGTTCGATTCAACGCATCGATAAAACGATTTTGTGACATTAATAATATTTAAGAAATGATTGAAATGGTCTCACGACAAAGTACAAAAGTAACTTTTTTTTCGGAAGTAATTATTATTGTTAATTATTATAAACAGATGAATTTTATCGAACCTGATAAATAAGCTCATTTTATAAACACATGAAAACTCGTTTTTCATGCACGAACTACTTCAAATTACCCTCGAAATTCATTCCTTCCATTATCTAAAATAGTATTTGAACCAAGAATAATTCTTCATTTTTTTTTTCTTTGATATTCATGCGCACAATCGATTGGTAATTATACTTATTTCGATGAGGATGTACACGTGTCCAAGTCGTGGTGGCGGGCACGGCAGCTGGCAGTGTACAAAACACAGTGTGTACTGTATGGCAGGTGACTCTTATTATATATACATAAATACATATAATGATCTATATATTACACTTTCTCTGTCGTTGAATCCTTTTTTCTTTTTTTTTATTATACGTTGATAATGCATAAAACTCATGATGTATTTTTCCCTGTTCCGGCTTGTGAAGGTAGGGCACTAATTGTACCATTGCACCTCTCACCCTCACTTTATTTTCAGGCAATTGCAAGTTCGGTTTATATTTTATGAATTTATGTACATATGTCAAGTGTAAGAAGAAAAGAGACAAAATATAATGGTGGTGTGTATTGTCCTTGAATTTTTCATTTAATTGGTAACAAGGACGCGATTATTCAACTGCTGCCGGGTGTGTATGTCCTTTATTCAATAGTATGTTTCATCGTAGGATCAAAAACTTTCCACTTTCGTTTCGGTCATTTTTCAAAATTTAATAAATATCATTGGAATATTATACGGATTCATCGTAATAATGTAAGATTGATCAAGACTTCATCATCTATCTATCAATAATAAATTTGATAAAAAACATATGTGAAAATAGTTTCTTTAAAATTCAATGAAACAATCATAACCAAATTCCAATTAATCAACATCTTTTCTTTACTTTCAACCTTACAACCACAAATCTTATATCTCATCTGTTTATTCTTTGCATATGCTCACGATCATGAGCCATCATATGGAATTCGTGACGTCGTGCTATGCGCTCCCACACGAAACGTATAACAACATATAAAAAAATGAGGAAATATAAATTTACAGACTTGCAACAAAGTTGCAAGGGGTGTGTGTACGACGCGTTCCAGCAGCTTCTTCTCGCCCCATTATATATCCCTCGTTCTTCATTTCAATATAAACGAATATACAAGAATATATAGATGTACGTTGACTCGCGGCAAAACCAAATTGTCTTTTATCTGCTTGTGGGCAATACAAAACTGCAACACAGCGGCATCTCACTATCGATCGAGTCATTGGGAATGATACGAGAAGAGGCTGCGTTTGCATTCAGAGATTATTCCTCTCTTATGTATATCTACTCATTTATATCTCTATATATGCTTATTTATTTGTATATATTTGTAAGAGTGTGTATATGTGTACAAAAGACACTGGGGAATTAACGAAGCAGAAGTGCGAGGGTGAAAGGTATATAACGCGTGAAAGAGAAAAGGTTAAACGCGTCAAAGTGTAAGAAAGAAAGAGCGAGAAAGAGTGCATTCATGCTTGTGTATTTGAGAATATGTATTTGTATATGTGAAAGAGAGAAGTGGCGCGCGGTCGTTTAGTTAAGAGAGATCAAAGGGACACACCGGCAATAATTATAGAAATATGCGCGTTGATGCCGACGCACGACGACGACGACAACGACGGTGAGTGTTGGGAAAAGGGGGTGCGTGTGATTCGTCGGCAAGTGCCTCATACTCACTCGAATTCCCTCTACACCATATGTATATAGATATATATATATATACTCAGTTGCGAGAGAATCTCTGACTGCTGGTGATACAGTTATCTACATTTAATCCTTCTGTGTTATCTATCACATAAATTCATTAAAATATTTCTCCTACCTATTGCTGTGAAGGGAAGTGAAAAAAAATACATCTCATTTCTAATTTGTTTATTTATTTTTTACAATTCTTACTTTCAATGGTAATTAATTATTGCTGCTTATTTAAATGTTTGGCTGACGGAACAAAAATAATTTGGATGGGATTGAATGTTTTAGATTGGAGTTTTTGTGTGAAAATGTGATGAAGTATTCAAGTGAGTGATTACTGTTTCTTGTAAATGTATTTTATGAAATTGTGATATAATCGATTGATTATTGATTTCATTACTATGCGTGGGAAATGATTTAAGCCTTGATGAACTGATGTATTATTTTAATTAGAAGTCAGAAGTGTTGGATGACCTGAAGTTTTGAATCATTTTGTATTCTTGTGTGGCACTTTAATACTATCATGATACCAAACATGTATTTGCTGATGACTCCACTCATTTCTCCAGTTTTATCACTTACATTCGATAATATATATTCGCCTTTATGAATATACATTTTGATATAAGAAATTTATAAATGAGCGTCTCAGAGATGTGAGATGCAATAAAAATATGATTCCTATGTATATATTCTCGATTTAGCGTTATGAGCTATAAAATAATAAATAGCCACCAGCATTATAGAATAGTGAACGGTATTGAAAACACGGTAATGGAGCATTCATTAGTGAATGTACGTTTCATCATTTGAATTTTCATTTTACTTCTAAAAATATTTTTCATTCAATACAAAATATTAATTTTATCATTGATCAGTCGTAGAGATTTGAAATATTTGCTAAATCGATTTACTTATGTTAATCCCTGCGATTCTCTGTTCAATGCGGAATAGAAACTTACTCTCATGTGCTCACGTTACTAATAAATTGATACGGAAATATAAAAGGAAACGCTGCTACCCTGTTTATGAGTGTTATATTGATTTTACCAGAGAACATTTTCACCAATAAATAAAATGGAATAAAAGTTGATTTGCTTTTCAAATGAGTATTTATCAGTTTCGTATACACCACAGGAGATTAATGGGCATTGTATGACCTACTTTCGTTCCTCATACGTTCACAAACATGTGTAGACAAATATACATGTCCACACAAATACATTTGACGAATTTAGCACATTGTTTGATTGGTAGAACATCTTTGTTCCATTAATTATACAACAACATGTAGATATGCTTTTTCTATTTTTGTTATGACTTCTGTTTATCCAATTGTGATCAATAAAAATTTATAATGATAATTTTAGTGGCTGGTGATATTATCATGGCAACATGCGAATAAATTTTTTCCTTCCATACTAAAATTCTGTCATTCGTCCGTCATATTCTTTTAGTCAATACAAAATGACATCGCATTATCCCTCTACCTTTATTTTACAATTTTCGCGGATTAATTTCATACATTACAAATTCGTGCACGCATCCTTATTGCGTCTAAAAGAAAAGCGACTCCGAGCACATATATGCACATAAAGATACATAGAAATAATATACAACGGTGAAAGTTATAGTAAAGTATCTATATAACGCGTCCGACAATTTTATTGCCATAGTGATTAATTGAATAATTTTATTCTTTATTCACCGGACAAACGTTGGGTGATTGCACTGGTGTTGCAAAGACTTACGGAAATGTTGAGATTTAAATATATACATATATAAACATTTCCATATACATATTCACATATGTGTATCTACTTTGTGCATATGCTGCAGTTGAGAGCTTGGATTTTATTACAGGATGCATCTATTTCGCCGTGACTCTACGTGTAATTACGCGGTAATTCAAAAGTACCCCGCAGGAGAGGGATATTGTCGATTAACTGCGTGATCACACATACATAGATAATACATGGGCATTCTCAATTCTTACATGGCAGCATGAAAATATCAGGAAACAATTACTGATATCAATGAAAGTATAATTCTTACTTGAAAAATTTTTAACACAACTTACAAATAATCTTTTTTATAAATAAATTTACCATAAACATTGTAGATTTATTATTTTAATATCATACCTAATAGTTCCCTTCACAAGATATATAATTTTGTATTTTATTCCCGTTTAAAATAATCCATAATTTCACATATTTTCCATAATATTGCATATGATAGCTTTTTGGATATAATCCAAACTATCATAATTCTTAAATGTATATAATGAAGATATGTGTTACATGACAATTTAAATTTTGCGCGCGTTTATATTCCAAGAAGACACGTGTGCGCGAGCGCACGACTGCACGTCATCCAACTCCCGGAAGTCCATTCACAATATTCTAAACGACGACACACTCTGTAGCAATTGTATATGAGTACACGCCGCAAAGGAGATAACTACGTCTGTGTGTTCTATTCTCACTCTTCTGTATATTCTCTCTTCATACTTTACTCGATCTCTCATATTAATATATATATATATATATATTCATCCACACTACTTGCGTCCAACTGCCTGAAAGATAAATTCAACGGGTTGGTGTCCTAAATAATGCAAGCTGCCGTCTTCACTAGCGCACATCGTGCGTCTCCCTATACGACGACTTTATTGTATCTGTACGACAACCATGACAATTTCTCTTCTAGGGGTTTTGCGCACGCGTACATGTTCGCATACATTACACATTTGCCCTCCCCATCGTCACATTATGCGCGATGAAACACTTTCGAGGATTATGGGATGGATAAACTCAATCTAAATCATCACTTGCGCGTATTTTATTTCTCCAGGTGCCGCATTTATTTCCTCAGTACCGCATCATTCACGTGTCATCTTCCAACTATATACGAATAAATTTATATATTTATATGTATATGTTATAATATATTTATGACATATTATATATAAACATCATGTACTGTAATACGGATAAATCTTGGAAAATAATTTATTGAGTTTCACCATTTAATTTTACTGAGATGAAATTATTCTCAGAGGAGGGAGAGGGTTTCAAATGCTTGGCCGTTTTACAGAGTATCTGTGTAGGTTTTAAATGCGCGTGTGGATACTGCACGATTTGACTCCCTCTCAGTCGTTTCTCTGACTGCATACACTTTCCGACCTTGTAATTGACATTGTGTATCAGTGTATGTGCATATGTATGAATACGAAATAGCAGAGTCGTGAGAGTGCCAAGTTGTTAATTATACGGAGAGGTATATACTTAATTAATGTAAGCGAGAGACAAAAGATTAAGTTAAAGCGGAGAAAAAATGGTTAGAGGTGGATTATCATGATGATAAGCTAAGAAATTCTACTTTTATGTGAATATATTTTTTTTTATACGATTTCATCCGAAATAAAAATATTTGGATGAAATTATTATTTGAGATTATCTGGAAATGTTGAAGTTATGAGAATTTTAATGGATGAACTTTGAAGAATGTTGGGTTTCTGATATGAGTTGCCGTTGAGTGTAACGGGGTTTTTCCTTTTATTATTTAAGGTGACAGAATTTTGATGTTCCAAATGGTGGAGACTTTAGAATGAAGAGTGAATGATGGAAGATGGAATGTTAGTAATAAAAACAAATATATAGTTTTCAATTTTCGAAAATTCATTATCATATTTATCTATACTGTTGTAAGTGTTGGGATCATTCAGGCATTAATGCGAGAGACATTAATATCAAATAAAAATTGCTATGTCTCTACCCTGACTATACCCTACTACCAAATTCATAATTCTCCCCTCATAAATTCCGACATTCACATTTGAAGCTTTCCATTTTCTCTTGATATGTATAAAACAATTTGATTGCCTCAAAAACGTCTTACTAAAATTTTTCTCTTGCAGAAATGAAAAAAGATTTGTGAAAATAAGAGTTGTCTATTCTTCCATTATTTTTTAATGATGAAAATAGCCGAATGCGCGATAGTGAAAGAAGAGGAAGAGGATTAGGTACGGCTGTATGGTATAAAGCGCACGCGCAATAAATCCTCAGGAGTCAGGTGGACGATGGTCATCAGCTTTCGTTGTGTGCGATAGCCACCATTGGCTGTTTGGTGAGCACAAGTGAATGCGAGAAAATGTTACATACAGATATATAATATATATAAAGTGAGAGGGAAAGATTGCATAGCATTCTAGTGTTCTCATGTGCGCGCAAACGACCTAGGCAGGACCTTCGACCCAACGGGCCACAACTTACTGCCTTGCACCCGCTACGCTTTCCATAGGTATATATACATGTATATGTACAAGGGGGGAGTCGGGCGCAGCGCCCAGCTCACGATTTGCTAGCTCGTTGTGTTTATTGCGCAGCGAATACGCAATTTCAACGCGACCTGACCTCACTATTCCTCTTTCCTCTTTCCGTTTTTTCTCTTTTCTTCGTTACAATTCCTCTATATGACTTTTATATTACGCTAATAAAGGAAAAGCATTACAACTTGTTCAATCAGAATTCATTTTGCATTATAAACCAACGAGTAAAATTTTGTTTGACGCATTCTTGTTAAAATTAAACGATTTTATTTGCAAATTATCAAATTCTTCCACAATACAAAAAATCAAAGTCTGAATATAGAGAAAAATTGCTACGCAATTAATTCGTAAAGATGCATTAAATATATTTGAAGTATTGATCACCAAAACTTCAATTTTGAATATAAAAAGAGAGAGTGTCAAGCAAATAATCTGCGAAAAAATTAATCTTTAACTTTTATCAGCTTTATTAATCACAAATATATTCGTGTTTGCAAATGACGATGATGAAACACAGCAATACTGTCTAGCGGTTCATAATAAAATGCTAATGCTCATTTGTATTATATTATTAGTACTTCAATTATATTGATTGTATGTACATACGAATGATATACACAAGACATTAATGAAGACCAAAGTTTCCCGCATGACTATCACTTACTGACAATAATTGTTACTGTGTCTAGACTTATTAATAAATGTCCAGTCATCGATTTTTCTCTTATTGTGTGCGATGGTGTACAATTTAGAAGTTTAGGAAACAAAATAGAATTAATTATTGTTACTGAATTGTTTGAGTGAACAAATAGAGGCAAAATATACCAAAGTGAAAGTGGAAATGATGTTAGAACTCTCTAACTCATCAACTGTTTGTACGAATCCTTTATATTCATAATAATATATGAATGACAGTAATAAATGACAAAAACAGTGCCAACGATGCCGACAATGGTGTGCTGTGAATGATATATTGATGGTATAGTGTGCGTATGTCATTATATAAACTGCAACATAATACGTATCTATATGAAATACACATTTTAGAATTTTTTTTTATAGGAACACTTTGCTGGGAGTTAATGCAAATATTTCAACATGACTTCCAATCATTTTTAATTACAGGAATTCATCTTCTCATTAATCTGACGTTTTGAGCATATATACTGTTTATTAATACAACGTTATCATGTTAACAACCATATCGTGCTGAAACTGCCAGTTCTCGTCCGATCACTGAAGCCAAACAGCACTGAGCGCGGTTAGTACTTGGATGGGTGACCGCTTGGGAACACCGCGTGTTGTTGACCTTTTTGAAAATTTTTTTGCTATACTAATCAAACATCCACCAATTCCTCCATTCAATCGTTTATCATTTTTTCAAACTTCTATACCCTCTTTACAGAGCTGAATGATAAATAATGGATAAACTAGAAACGAAGATTTGGACGCCACATAGGCACAATTTGTGTAGTTAGATATGATTCCTAATTTTTTTTCTAAGTTTTATAAGCATAAAATTGTAGGATGATTGATGAATGAAAATGAAATTTTTTGAATTCTTAATGAGGTCGCACCTGTTGCTTTCACGTCAACGATTATTTATCTGAGTTAATTAACTTGGACCTTCGCGTTGGCTAATAATTGCGCGGACGAATATGAGGGTGGCATTATCGTTGGACATTAGTAAGTATCACCTGCCATAAGCCAAAGGTGAATTAATTAGTACATGTGCGTATAAAAAATTGTCTCTTTTCCTTCACATGAATTAAGGTGTAGGCGGTCTCAATATTTCTTTTTATTCATCTTTCTTTCATTCCCCTTTTTTTTATATACACTTTTAATTTCTTATGAAATGAATTTTGTATCAAGCCAAAGGTGGAGCGCGACAGATAATAAGGGAAAGCGAACGTGGTGCAAAACAAAAGAAGACAACACTTCACCGATAGTTCCTTCGATAACCCACCTTGAGAGTTTATCTCTTTTGAGCTTGGGCGATCGTGTCGCGACCTCGCCATGTTCATGTGTATGTGTTTTTTTTGGATATGCGTGTGATTGGGTCTACAGAATGAGGAAGAAAGGGTGGAACTCACGCAGGTGGTGAGATTGCGGTGATTTTTATCGTTCAAAGACACGATGGCGGCTGTAAAACCAATTTTCGTTGTAGTTACATGATGTGAACCGTTTGTCGATGGTTTGTTATCCACAAAAAAATGAGAAAAAATAGTGTAACTAAAATAAAGTTATAAAAATTATATTTCCAACGAGCAAAACCAACGAACAAAGTTCGTATATTTTGCATGGAAATAAAATTGTTGCGTATAGAACAAAAAATACCCTCACTATTATTTTATGTCATTTTTATTTTTACAGTTGGCTCGAACAACTTACCCCAACATAACAAACATTGTACCACACATACATTGCGCTGCATATATATCTTATGCAATTGGAGTTTTTTTTTTTTGAGCCAACGCGTAAATCTACCTTGACGATATCACTCAGCGCAAACGTTGGTTGACGCTATCACGTTCAGACACGTGAGAACACGCCTCAACAAAAGTATCTATCACTGTCTCTTACTTTCCTCTTTGCTCTTCTCTACCTTCTACATCTTTGTTACTCTTTTACACTCTGTGAGAAAATAATCACAGAAAGATCATATCCTCGGGTATAACTTTTCTCTTGACTTCTCTTTTCAGTACCGTTAAGAAATTTTTCTCTGTTTCACACTTTATTTTTATTAATTTTTTTTTGTTCCACTTCAGATTATAATTCGTTCTGAATTTTCAGAACTTGAACATCGTTCTTGATACTCGAATGCTCTCATGAAATAAATAAAAGTAAAATAATAAGATAATAAAGAAAAAGAATGTATAAAGTAATAAAAAAACGGAGTATCGAGAGACTTGAAGATCCGAAAAAAAGGAGATAAAAGAAATGAGGAGCTCTTCGTTGTTTCTCATCCTTGTGTGCGCCCGTTACTGGTACGCAGGACGATAAGAAGTGGACGGTGCATAAATGCGTTCTTGCACTCGTAAATTTGTCAGTAAATATATTCAAGAGGTGAGGGACGCAAAAGAAGAAGACGAAAAGGAGAAGAAGAAGAAGAACAAGGAGAAGATTCCTTTCATCTTGTTTCAAGATATATTTTTCCACACTTAAAAATTATTTCTCTCTCAATTTGTATGCAACTTATTTCTTATCGTTCTACGTGTATATATGTTTATGCGTGTGTATATATGTACTTATATGCGGCTACTGCTCTGCAGTCATCAGAAGGCCGGGAGAATGTATTTTTATTCTTTTACACTCTTTCTTCTCCTCCTCTCTTCCTTCTCTTTATTTTTTTTTCCATTCGTGAGATAGTAAATAATTATTTGAAGACTCAATATACCATGAAATACAATCTTATCTTCTCACCATTGACTTTTATTTAAAATTATTCTCTCATATATCACCCAACAAGTCAATTTGTTATTTCCATCGTCTCCTTTTCTCTTTTCATCGTCATCGTTCACTGATATTTATGTTAAAATAATTATTAATACATTGTTTTTAAATGTTGACGGGTCTTCTCTTCAATCATCCACAACACTTGAAGAAAAAAAGGTGATGAGAGAAGAAAAAAAATATTTTAAAATGCTTTTGGAAAGTACTCTTTCTTTTAATCACCTGTGGTAGGTATTGAAATGAAAATCGATGTTGAAATGGTTTCCGTTAGGTATCCATTCATTGTATTACTATATATATATCTTTTTCTTGTCATGTGGAATAATATTTGAAAAAGAAAGAAAGCGTGAAAGTGATAGAGGAGATTTCGGTGTACACTCTCGGGATGGGGTTTCCAAAGAAAGTCAATTACATTTTTCACCATTCATCCTAATCGTTCATCCATTCATTTTTGTATTAGGATAGAATTGTTTCTTCATTTTTGTCTTCGTATATTTTCTAACCTCACTCTACGCAATTTGTCTCCTTGAACAATGAGAAGAAAAGATAAAGTAAAAAAGTATGAAAAGAAAAAGGGATTTATATGAATAAAATAACAGTCTGTTCTTCTGGTATATACCACTAATCACCACTCGATTCTCTGTTAAGCCGCCTTGACCCGAACACACACTAAAGAGTTATAGCCGGTTGGTTCTATTCGGGCTACCTCCTTTCCTGCATTTCTTCTGTATACAATTGTTCACCCGTCTATCGCATTCAGTTCTTCCTTCCGTTTATAATATGGTGGGAAAAATTACGGATATTTCAATAGAGAGAAAGGAAAAAAACGGTGAAGGAATGAAAAGTTTTGCAAAATTATATCGTTTGATTTTTTCTTTTCTTGTGTTACGAAGTTTGATTATCTCAAAATAATTTCATCAGAGGATATCATCAACGCCTTGTCGTCGAGGACATAAAATACTGGGAAGAGTCAAATTTCGGAGATGCCATGCAAAAGATATATGGGAGGATTAATTAAATTTATTTGATTCATTAAATTTTTCCTTCTTTCGTGATCACATCAAGGACTTTGTTTTCATTATTTGAAATGATTATCAAAGAAAGTCGAATGCGATTGGACGATCTGAAAGATTCTCAATGGGACTGATGAAATCAAACGTATTTTGTATATAAGCTGTAAATCCTCATGAAAAAAAATAATTGAAAATTAAGTGCAACAATAATTGCAATGGATTATTCTCACATTTTTTTTTTCGCACTGAAAATTTTTTTTTATTGTTCAATGCCATTATCAAAAGAGAATAGAAACGTGCTGTAATCAAGGATATAAAATATTTGCCAATAAGACGCGCGATATTAAAATCATTGTACATGTTATATAAATAGGAAAATTATAAAAAATATTTTCAATCCGCCTGTCGATGTCCATCGGCTGCATCTCTATCACTACTGCCTGATGATCGGCTGTGGCTTGGTGTACGGCTTCTACTTTGTCGACTGTGTCGACTCCGACTCCGACTCCGGGGTCGATCGTAAACTGGTTCAATTGCATCAACGCCTATGCGTGGAGCAGCTGCTTCCAATGGTTCTTTTGCAAGCATATCCATATCATCAACGCCACCGCGTTTTCTCATAGTTTTTCCACGTCCCCGATGATGACGTGCGCCCCTACGGCTTCGTCGTCTTGCTTTACGTCCACGTGATTTAGCACGACGACGTCCACCACGACGTCTCCTACGACCACGTCCCTTCTTTCCTTTTCTCCCACCTTTCCTCCTCCTACGTCGACGACGTCTGCCACGCTCCATGGGACCTTGTTCTGTTAAGATTTCCGGATCGGTGTTTAATAAATAGTGGGCGCCTTTCTTTTGCAAAATCCCGTACTCGATGCCACGTTTCAAGGCCGCACGTAACTGAAATAAAAATCATTAATGAACAAAAATATACAAGTGAATTCGGTTCTAAATTTCTTGAATGAAAAAAAAAAATTATATTATTAGCAACGGTTATAGATTGTTCCAGATTTTAGTTTAGAATGAAATTTTTTTCTTTGGTAAGAATTTTTGGCATTTATGTTGACGAAATTTTTCTTTGTTTTTTTCTTGTTGTTTTTTTGTTTTCATATTTATTTTGCTATGAAGATCTCGATGAATGTCATTACGACAGAAATGATAGGTTAGAATTCTATTTATTTTTGTTTTCTTTCTTTTTCTCTTCTTTAGGAAATTAGAAAAATGTCTTTTTGACCATTCAAACAATGATAGAATGATGATGACAATTGTGTGTATGTGAATGAGTATATTTCTGTATACAAAATTGTATATACATCTGATTGTGTGGATGGGGTTGTGTATGATCGCGTGTATGAATAAAATCTTTTTCTACTTACACGACGCTCCATAGACGGCTCAGAGTTGTATTCTCTCATGACATAATTGAGAATATCTTTCGTAGTGGATCCCTGGACATCGCGTAAATTCCGAATTGCTGAGACGACGAGTTTCGTCATCTTATGAGGTGGTTTTCCCATCTCGACGTTTAATTGACGGGATCAACGTTGTTAGAGAAATAATAAAGAACCGATGGAAATTTCACGCGAATCGGATTATAAACTTTGCGATTTTTCTCCTTTCAATTTCAGCGTCATCCAAGTTGTTTATTGTCCAATGATCGTGTGTATTAATTGGCAAAAAATTTTTCTCTCACTCAATGCAGGATCGTTTTTAAGCATTCATTATAATCGAATGCATTTGTATACATTCATTATTTAATTATAAAATTTTCATTTAATTATTTAATTTCACTTGCAACATTATTAATTAGTTATTGAAATAATTTTTTCCTCCATATAATTCAGGATAACAAATGATTTTGATTTAAATAAAACGGGAACGAGATAATGCGTGAACGTTCCGATGGGACAGCCGACGAGTTTGTTTATCCAACAGCTAAACATCTACATCGCTTGTCATTTGGTTGCCATGAAGTGAGAGAGTGAGGGGTAAAAATAAAGGGAGACGAAATGATCTTTTGTTTTTTTAATTTTATTACCAAACTTTTTTTTACCTCCTTTTTTCACACTGCAGCTCAGGCGTAAAACAATGACGAGCAAAACAAGGAGGCATAAAAGCAGGTGGAGAAATGGCAAGAACATAAAGTTTCGCTGAGGAAGAGGGCGAGCGTGAGACGGCCACCCGCACCACTAACTCTCTCTCAGTTAACTTGGTGTGGTGTCACATGTTTATAAATAGTGCATCGACGTAATGTTAGTGGGCTTTCAGACTGTGACCGCAGCGTGCACAGAAAGATTTACGGACACCCGCATAATGCCCTGCTAGACGATGAACGCGGAAAGGAATTTTACTCGCGGCATATTAGAGACACAATTCGTGTCGCACTTGTCAACCCCTCATTCGTTATATTTTGTCATTAATTAATGAACAGTGTAATCGTGAAAAAAAATATCAAACGAATATCATGAAAAAAATAAATAAAAACGAAAACCGGAGAAACATTTCATCAATGGATTGGAATTATACTTGAACACTCAATTTCGTTCATTAATATTTTTTTTTAATTGAAATTATCATAGAAAAAAAGATTTTAGACGCAATAAAAGATTATGATATTCAACCAAGTATTGAATAGATGATGAGTATGGTAGAAATAAAGATCCGATGGAAAAATATGTAATTAAGTAGAAAAGGTTAACAAAATCTAGACAAAAAAATGTTCAGATAATTCGTGTCTAGACGCGTTTGAAAAGATCATGAATGCACTATATTTACGTAGGTGTAGATGCTATTTATATACAAATATACGTGTATTTGTATGAAAATGTATTCCTCAACCGTAGCCATAAATAAATTTACACTTACACAATAATTGTCTTTCAAAAAGTAACAACGACAGCGAATTAGTATGTCTAGCCAGTCAGAAATGCTAGAAACTCGCGTGCCCCTTTGCATTCGTTGTGGATAGGGAATTTATACAATTTCTGAACGACTTATATACTAACTGCTGCATCACAAGTATCATATACACATGCACACTAAAACACGTTAGAGCATGCAGCCATACGAATTAATCAGTCCGCGTCATAATTCATACTTCAAATTACGCGGATGGCGGACGCGACTCATCTCGCGATATGCAATGTATACCTACGTGCGCTATATAATATATGTTCTAAGCGTGTCGGTGTTGGCTTTTATAGAGATAGCAACGAAGTAACGATGCTTGTTGCATGCGTCAAACAAAATACATATCGCACCCTCTCCTCTTCTCTATGTCTCATTTTCTCTATGCTACCCAAATACTTGCGCATAATGTACATCCAAGCAAATGAGTGGCAGCTATTTCTGCATTTTGCCACCTAATATTTGTATATGTGTATCAACTTTGAGATTCCACAGCGTTAATATCGTTCACTATTACCACACGACGAAAGATCAGGTGTGCCGGTTGAAAATTCATGATTATTTCATGAAACAGATGTTTTCATGTGTGAATATATCATTTTTTGAATTTATTTAATGCAATTTTAACGTCTTGTCGTACTAGCTGTTATGCTTGTATAAATTTGTTCGTTGGAACATTAAATTTTGGAGTATTCCATTAGCACATTCAATCTGTTATTCTTATTTATTTTTAATGATTGATTTGATGAAGAGTACAAATAAATATTGTAATTCATTTTATTGTTTGAATATTTTGAATGCGATCAATTGCGACGAATCATTTTCATGACATTCGTTCTATTGATTTATTTTTTAATTGTATTATTATTTAAATTCACCATATTGGAAAAAATGTGTAGTGTAAGTCAAAAAAATAAGAGATTGAGTCCCATTCATTTTCTACGATTAGCAAATGTTACAGTAAAATCGTAAAAGTTCAACTATCACTCGTAGTAGATTCAATTATTTGATTCAGTTCTTATAGCAAACTCATCTTCAAAGTTGTGATTTCTTACTTATACATACAAACATCAATTACCAGACTGTCATATTTTATTTTCTCCTGTATATGTCGTGAAATCCCAGACGTAGTGTTCAATCGTGATTCAAAATACAAACAAAAGTAAAAGTAAAACAAAAACAAATAAGGAAAAAAAAACTAAACGATGTTCTTGAAATGATGTATTGTTCCACACTGCATACACTTCTCCCTTTATAAACTTGAGTAAGTGTCGCTTCATGTCTAGCGTCATTCATATATACGTAGATATATATACAACGATGGTATTTTGTCGCACAAAACAGAAGTTGCCCTTGTATCTTATAAGTGCTCTCTGGACGCCTCGACGTGTGTACTTGCGCGCGCGTTCAACTCCCAGTACGATAATTAACTGCATGGTGTGTCGGTTATTTTCTCTTCGTCTTTTACTCTTTATCCCTCTCTCTTTTTGTATAAGTGGTCTCATCGCGATTTGACCAGACAACGCGGCGGCTAATGGGCTCGCTGTGTACGTGCCATCACCGAGACGCACCGACAACGACCATCACGAATTCTCACAGTTAACTTTTGCACCACTACAACACCATCGTAACCACCACCATTGCCATCATGATGTCTCTGGTTAGAAAGTGAAATAAGTATATATGGAATATATGTTTGGTTCCAGACGGACGAAAATAGGGTTGATCATTAACAAGAATTCACTGCGCACGACTCAACTTTGACTTATTTTCCAGCCAACTTTTTGTGTTTCATTTTATATTTATTTCGTTTTATTTATTTTATTTTATTTCATTTTGTTTTTCTATTCCCATTTGCATGGGTAATCTGCACAGCTGTGTACAACGAGGCATTCATCGTTCACATATATAAAATATATAAGCAAAATGTCGACACGTTGGTGTTGTTGCAAATGCGAAGACGTATAGAATGCAGCCCCGAAAGTTAGTTGAGAATGTAGTGGAAATGCGAAGAAGGAAGAAAAAGAATTGACGTGAGTGGGATATACATGCATATATATTTATTTATATATATATATATATAAATATATATATATGTGAATATATTTGTGTATATATTTATATTCCTGTTTATATATAAATATATATTCGAATGTTTATGTATTTGAACAGAGCATCAGGAGTTTTAGGAAGCCAGAGAGTTGAGTTTTGGGTGTATGTTGTATACAAATGTCAGGGCGAATGGAAGGAGAAAAAAAATGTATACACATATATGTATTTACTATTACGAAAGGAGAACAAGGACGAGTGTGGCCAGACAGTGGAGGGCGTGGGAGATACATTTATAAACCACTTCTCGTGAAACCTGTGATCCCGTGATTTAGTGCTGATGCTGTAAAGAAATGTTTTATCTGTGTCCGACATTCTTCACATTTTGCAAGGTCCTCAAGGTTAGCATCCTTTTATATATACACTTGGGGAAAAAAATAATAATTCTGATTTATTAATAGAGAACTTTCAATATTGATTCGAAGTTGCGGTGGATTAAAGTGTAAATAATGAGTTGAAAATGAAATTTATAATTTTAGGTCAAAAGTTTATATTTGATTTTGAATTATTTTACAGTTTGTGATGAATTTATAATTATTCTGAATTGAAAATATCATTGAAAAATTTTATAAAATATGTGGAGTATGTAAAAATTATTTTGATTATTTTTATTTGAGCGAAAATATGTAGAACATATGTGAAACATAAATCAACAATGAATAAATGGAAACTCTGGAGGATATGTATTTTATTTTTTGACTGAAATACTCTGAGTAATTTAGTCATAATTAATTTATTTTCAGATACAGAGCTATTTGTGAATTTTTATTCACTTCAAGTACAGAAGCTATTTGTATTCAAATTCATGAGATTTGATTGAGATGATTTTATGTTCGAGTTGTCTGTGGATCATTCATGCAATTATATAAACTAATTCAATTTTCCGAGCGTCGATTTTCGCAATTCATTTTATAATTTCCATCATCAATATTTGGAATCTGATTCGAAAACTTTCTAAAAATTTGACGTGTACAGACATGAAAATATTTGTGAAACAAACAAGATTAAGTTCAATCTCATTGAAAATGTCCTGAAAATATTTTCATTTATCAATTTATTTTGACCAATTCGCCTAAGCATTTTATTAATGCAAATCCCGGAAGTATGTCTCGCAATATGAAATAGCGCGCAACGAGAGATGCGCGTGCGGGTTAAGGTAGCCGTAACGTCTGCGAAACGACAACCACAACGACAACGATGAACACAACGTTGAAGGCGTCTCTTACTAATAACGAGATGAAGGCGTTGCCTTGTCTCACTGTTTCACATTTTCAACTGTTCTATATACTATACTGAAATCCACCGCGACACACGACGCGCTTGTCTACCTCTTCCTCATCTTCCTCTCCCGTATTTTCACGTTACAATCCATATGCATATGTGTGCAATGTTCTACAGTACTTTTACTAATGTACATATACACTTCACACGGACAATTGGCTCTTTTACGTTTGAAGAGAGCCGCTCTATTATTTTCGTGTTCTATTGTTATGCGGATTCCATTAACTTAACAAATGCAGACATATCATACGTACACATAATATAATCAGGGAAACTAAAGAGAACATCAAACATATCCCTTTGTAGTAGCATGTGGTTCATGAAGCAATGATCATTATTAATGTTTATGTATATATATATTTTAAAACACAATTTCACGTGCCAAAAAGTCAATCTTAACCTCACATTCCAATTGACTTACAGCATTCAATTGGTAGTATTAGCTGGACTTTATATCCGAAAATTTCGAGAACTCACCATACGTGTCATGAGTGTGTTTAAATAATGAGCTGTATGCAGTCTGTGTATTTTATGTATTACATTGTATATAGTATTTGGCATGATGCATTTTCAGACACTCAATATAGAAATAAGCCAACGACCTCAATATCCTAAATTTTTGCCAAAACTTTTCTTTCTTTCAATAAATTTACAAATGCATTTTATACTTTCTTGTTATTCAGCAACTCGATATAAAATATAAATACCTTTTTTTTTTGTCTCAAATCCTATTTGATAAATAAAAGTAATCATCTTCAATTTGTGTTTTATTAGAAAATAAATTTATATGAGTGATAAAACTATTATTTGTGAATACGAGACGGGTGGTGGGTTGATTATGGAGGTATTGCTATCGTATTATACAGACACCGTGCACGATGGTAAATCAGGCAATACAAGTCGCTGCACTGTAACAAAATTTGCTCCAGTATTATACTGAGTATATACCATTTCGAAATTAGATTCAATGCTTCATAGTGTTCTTTATACATGGTCGTTGTGTCGTCGTGGTAGTCGTCGTTTTCTTCTTCGTACTCGGCGGTCATACGACACGCTTGCCAACGCACAGCAACCATTATGAACAGCTATAATAACAGTGCGTGGTCACTGATGCTGCAGTGCAGTTGCCTCATTAATGGAAGCTTGGACTATGAATCGTCCATGAATTCAACTTCATAGTGAACGAAACTACTGCCCAATGACACCCAACCACTGTGACACTACGAACATATTTGTTACATAAATGCTGAGAATGAGAGAGTGCGAGTTCCTATGAATGTAACTCGAATTATCGTCGTCGCCACTGTTATATGTACGACACAAATCTTCCTTTATATATTTCATCTTCGCCAACGCAAACTGTGGAATAAGAAGGAGAGAGTGAGAAAGATTTTGAGAGATGAGAGGGTGTGTGACAAAGAAAGAGCGAGGGGGAGAGAATGAGATGATAGTAATAATGGAGAGAAGAAACGACGCACGGATGATGATGATGATGGTGATGGTGGTGATAATAATAATACTGTGGCAATTTATCTCTCTCATTATGTGGCAGATAAAGTGGGACGTGTTGTATAACATGAATAGAATATACCGAATAAGTTTGTGTATGTAAGTGTGTATGGATATATAGATAAAGGAAATCATAATCAGATGTTGATTTAAATTGAAATAAAAATTTGTAATTATCTACTTTCTTTTTTTCCTGCTCATCAATAATGTTTTACCTGGTTTATTTTCTATATTTTTTGTTGTTGCAGGTGATGAGAATGTACATATATGTTACAAAAGTCTTGATGCAATTGTGCTAAGGGGAGAATAAAAGGGAAGTAAATCTTTATGGATTGACACAACTTCTTCCTTCGAATTAATGTCAATCAGAAGATCTGATACCAATGATTATGAATTATTCTTAACTGTACATCTCAGACAAACTTCAAAAGAACTGCTCAAAATCAAAAAAATAAAAATTATGAAGAAAAAATATGAATGAACAAACCGGATTACTTTCTGATAAATATCTTACGTCCATAATTTTGCTTGCAGGAAAGAGTTTATGTATTTTATCTACGAAACAATTTAACAGTAGATAAATTTATTTTGATGTACATGGATATTAATATAGATGAGATATGTATATGTATAATACGACGTGTTTTGATGTCTTTTATTGGTTGAACGACACAATAAATTTTAGTGAAGACACGATGATGGGATAAACATATGTATACATTGAAATATATCGCCGATTATACAAAATAATTCATATGAATTTGTTCTTCCTTTTCCTTTTGTGCCATTTCCCTGTTTTTTTTCTTTTTTTCAACGGCTTTTATTCTGTTTTATCGTCTCACTTTTCATTTATTCACCGGCTGTATAAAAGCGGCAAAGCAGACAAACGAATCAGCCCCGCGAGGGGGCGAAATCGCTGACGTGTGAGACTACACCGCGTGTTGACGCTGAGTGCGTTCTCTAAAAATATATCTGAAACGCGCACACGGCACTTTGGCACGACGCGACACGACCGCGTTCACACCACCGTCACCGCGCTAAAGTTTAGCGGTTGTTTACATCGATAAAGCTGTTGCAAGTGCCATTGCGAGCCATTAGCAATCTCATATAACTTCTACAACTTGACTTTTTCCTAAAGTTATTACTGCAATATTTGATTCTCTCAGAACAATCACGATAATTCTATTACGTTTAACTCATTTCTTCGAATTCGGAAAATTTATTTCAATAATTAAATTTGGGTTGTAGAAAATTTCAGAAATGTTAAACTCTACGAGTATTTTATTTTTAAGAGAATAAATAGCTTCTAGTGAATATATTAATCTTTCATTTGGATTAACGAAATCAAAATAGAGGATAAATATTCTACGATTGATTATTGTCAAGTACACAATGAATTTATTTTATTTGAGCAAGAAGAATATCAACAGAAATGGAATGACCAAACAGTCCGGTAAACAAATATTCTCGATCTCAAGTGAAATGAAATAAGAAAAAAAAAAAAAGGATTCATACATCCGCATTGGTAGACGATTAAGCGAATATATAACACATGTTAGATTTTTTTCTTCCATCATGTCTCATTCTCTCGTTCCTTTTTTTTCTAAATACTTTTCGAAATTTATTGTCACCTCTCATAGACTATACGCCCCCTCAATTCAACTGAGTGCAGATCCACTTCGATTTGGCATTTGCTTCAATAACAAAGTTCAAATCTTTAACAGTGTTATTTTCATATTCCTTTCTTCACATTAATAATATTCAATATATATATATATATATATATATATTGATGTTACATATAATGAATTAATTATTATATTCGCATGATTGTGAAAAGTGTCACTGCCCTGCCAGTCTGATGCACATTTGACGCGCTTGTGCGCGTGAAAACATAATTTTTGTGGGCGTCATGTTGGCTCGCTCGTCAGACTGCAACGTGTGGACGCCGCCACATCTAAATATGCAGTTACTGAAATTCCCGAGGACATATACCTCAAAAATATATAATAATATAGTATCATGATACAGTTACATAACAAACACGCGCGGGTTCATCATCCATTCTTGAACGCTGTCTGATGTGCGAGTTTGGTCTGCACGTTGTCGTCCAGGAATGCGCTCGCCTGTCTGTTCAGTAGTGCACTCCATCCCGTTTTGTTCTTCCATTTTTTCTCCGCTCCTCCCTTTTTTCTTATTTTCCATGACCTTGTCCCTCGACATCCACTCACAGATGCTGCTACAGAAACAAATTGATAATACGACTGCATAGAAAAATAATAATATTCATAGAAAATAAATTGATGAAAATCAAAATGGACAGAAAGGAATTTGGGAAATTTCATAATTATTTAATTAAAAAGATCATCACGCTGGATAGGAGAGTTCCAAAATATCTTGGAAAAAATAATTAATCACTGGATTGAAAATAATAATGTTTATTTAAAAAATAATATCATTCTCCAGGGAGATCAAATAAATGATACGAATTTTTACGTTTAAAAGTACGTAAAATTATGCAAATACGTAGTTATTATATCTATTCATATGTGTATATAATGAGAGTGCCTTAAATAAGAAAAGAGCAGAAAATATAAGAAAAAAACACAAAAAAAGTGACAAATAATTTAACCGACAGTTACCAAGCGTATTCTTTATGTTAACATAAGTACAAACCGTTTAAAAGGACATTTGCAAGAAAATTTAGAATATTTGAGATAATTATAATCACTGAATTATATGCCCACGCCAGTCATTTCTTCTCGTCTCCTTTCTCCTTCTTCTTTCACTCTTTATCTTCATCCCTCTACTATGCTTGAAGGGGCCAAAGTGAAAGAATAATATTTATCGTTTATTTTTTGCTTAAATAAAAAGAATATATCGTTTCGGGTAACAAATTGCTGTTAAACGACTGAACGTTAAAGTCACATTTGATTCAGTATTATTATTATCATATTATTCTCTTTAAATTCGTGGGGCTGGCGCTGCAATAATGAACACTGCGATTATATATTTACATATACAAAGCGCATAATTTAAGGAAGATAATGAGATATAATAAAATGAAATGAGTATACAGAAACATTTTATGCAACAACATCACTATGTAAATATTATATATACATATAAATATATATATATGTACACGTGCACTTATGTATTATCACCTCATTCTGATGAGAAAATAAAAATCCAAAACCACCCACTCATTGTCAGTCAAGTAAACACGATAGTGCGTAAACATCAACTGTGAACAAATGAGCTTTTATGTCAATGCCATATTTCGAATATATAAACTGCGAGCGTGAAACTGATGACTCCCGTTTATGTATTAAATTAACACGTTATATTTCTTCTATACTTTGAGACAAATCCTCACAGTTATTGCGTTAACGCGTGGAGAAATTGATTTATTGCAGAATTTGATGGACAAAAAAAAGCAATGACTCGATAAAGAGTAAACTTAATCGATCTCTCAATATAAATCCAAGTGTATTTTTACACTCTTTTTATACAAACATTTATAACAATTTATTCCTAATATATTTCGATAACACTACAAAAATTAACGAGTTTTATTTATTCCCATGTAATTTATTGTTCCATATATGTCTCTGGCATATTTTTTCATTTATTCTTTTGTTTATTCATCAACTTTCGTTTCATTTCCATTTCTGAAACAACGAAAATACTGATTAACGAATGATTGATATGGCAATTTTAATTATGTGCAACGAGAAGAGAGGCCAATTGATCGACGCACTGCGCGGTATGCCGCAGTTAAAGTATACATTCATGTACATGTATGTATATATGTATATATAAATATAATACATATACGGCGGGCGTGTGAAGAGATATATAATTATTTTGTGAGAGGCGCGCGGAATAAATTCGCTGTAATAACCGGTGGCGCGTTACGAATGTCTTACCGGGACGACGAAATAGATTAGAGATTCCTTGACGGTATGGCCGGATAAATCAGAAGTCGGCAATGGTATGTCTTATGGTATACACAATGTATATACTTCAGTATATTCAGTGTACATAAGCACATACCTACATCCATGACTAATATCCAGACGCACAAATAAAGCCGAGTGAGTGAAAAATGAAAAAAAAAAGGGAAAAAATAAATGAAAGATTCAAATTAAAATAAATACAGAAGTATAACAGGAGTAAAAAGAAAATAAGAGAGAAATAGAGTTGGTGTATACAGTATTCAAGATGTTGTTGGTGTATTATCCACCTCCTTGCTATTATTACACCCTTGGACCACCCCCGACAAAACCGGGCTTGACAGCCAGACGGGCAGTTACCGCCTCCTCATCATTTTATCTCATATTTTTTTTTTTTCTTATTTTGTATGTATCTCTCAGTCGCTCACTTGTTTTTACTCGCTCTACTTGCACGTTGATGTGCCAAGCTACGAGTTATGAGAAATCATCGTCGAGACTACCGCGACATTCCGTGATTATTAATAAGGTCGCGCACTTGACCAGTGACTCTCGATTTTACGATGTACTTTGTCGGTTTTATTTTGTCCTCTTTGACATTTTTGGTGTATTTAATAATTTAATAATTTGCTTAGTTAATTATAACCACGATGCACATATATAGTTATATTTACTGTAGAGTTTATGGGGAAAATTTGGGAAGTGCATTGCGGTCTAGGAATAATCACAATTGGGAAAGTATTTTCTTTCTGTGATTCTTTTGTATTTTGTATGCTGGCTTAAACATTTTAATTATTTACAACTTAATATTCAAATGATATATTAAAATGATAAAGAGTTGATATCGATGATGAATTAGAGAAAAAAAAAATTGTTCATAAATTTTTCAAACAGCAAACCAACTGACAACACACAGATCGTAGGCTCAAAGTTGTTCGGTGAAGTGACATTTCTTTCCACCCCCTCATTATCGTAATTGTCGTGTGTCATCTCACAAACGATGAACAGTGATGTCGGACATGACGTCGCGACGCCTAATATTCATATACGAATTAATACGTCATGCCCGTCATAAATTATAACAATGAACATTGGACAATATCACTTATATTTCCATACGATTTCTAACACACGCAAACATACATAAACAGATATTTATGTATTAATTAAATCTATGAGTGTCAACAAGGTCGAACACGTTGTGGGTTCTCTCTTAATGTTTTACGTCTGAAGATTTTAAGCTATTAATTATACTTATGCACGCAGACAACCGTTGTCTTTCTTAACGTCGTTACATATTCAATTCTATTTCCAATTTCTTCTATATGTCCCCCAACGCGTTGTAGTTTTCGTCGTCGTCGTTGTCTTGTGTGCATTATATTATACACAGCAAGAGATTGCATGCAGTAGCAGCATGAGCGTCATCACGAACACGACGTCTTGTCAACAACCAAAAAGCGTGAAGTCGCGCGCACATAATAAATCACAAGACTTCCTTCTCTACTTGACTTATAACGTACGGACAATGAGGCGCGTCCATGAAGTTGAGAATACAGAGTATATAGAATTTTTTTTCTTCACTTATGGGGGGTGGACTAGTGGATGGTATAAACATGGAAATGAAAATGTGTTTAATACAGTGTGCGCATGTAATAGTCCAACATTAAGTTTTGTCGTCCAGACAATGTTGTCTCTTTTAAAATTACATCAGATTTGATGTTTCTCATAATTTACTCAACTTTATGTATACCTGTGATAATTAATGTAACAGAGAAGAAGTTAGTTTTGTTATGAATATATTTAATTGAGAGAAATGTTAATAGCAATACCTTTAGAATAAAAAATTTAGCAGTGCATGTGAGTAATTAGTTGTTATTGAATGAATGAAATAAATTGTTAGTGGATGTATTTTAAATTAGCATTGTTCACGAGGATCTCCAGTCGAGTATAAAATTACTGCTATAGGTGGGTTATATGTGTAGTATATGAGCCTAACTATGATAAAATATTGTTCTAACCATAATGCGTAGCGATTTCTTGCCACACATTTCTATACTTCAAACAATTTAGAACAGCTACATGGAATTGCTGTCAGAACTTGACTTTTTTCTGGTTGTCTACTATATTCATTTTAAACTCTCAGTTTAGTTGGAAATGACGCTATATACATTTTCGAGTATTCTAGTTGGACAATCCATCAACTATCGTGATGAAAAGTACACGGCAAGGCAGACTTGACACAATATTTGTATTTTTTTCCCCCTAACATACTCTCCTTGTCTTTCATCTATAATTATGTTTGCGTGTTTCAATTTTCCTTTGTATTATTTTTGAACTGGCTTCCACCCCCTCCTTGTCCCTCACACTCTCGTCTCCTCTTCCTCGCACGCCCCAACGATCGTTGAGATAATTTCTCATTCTCTTCTATATGTTGGAGAAATGGAATTTTTTGGCCTGTCTCCAATGACAAATCGGCTACTCATCCACCATGACTTATCAATGTATAATATTTTTGAGGCTTTTTTTTTCTTTTCATGCATTTATGATTATTATTGTGTAGTTGATGTTTATGACCGTGAAAAAATATAATTAAATGGCCTCTCGTGAGAGAATGTTGGTGTTTCATTTGATAAAAATGCGAAATTTTTTATATAAATCTTCAATAACAGTTTTCACTGTTACAATGTATTATATTGAATAAAATTGAGTCGAATGCATCCATTTTTTTCCGACACATATACAAGGGTGCATTTCGATATACTATAGAGTAACTTGTTGCGCAACAGCAACCACTTGTTGCATCGTTCTCACCCCATGAGATAAAACTGAATGGATATAAACCAATTCTCACGACTGAATATCTTTATATATTACACGAATTATATTTTTATTCTTTATCTTCTTGCTGCATTCTGTCATCGACTTGCAGCAATATTTCCCATCCATTCGTAGCTCCTTTGAAAAGTGATATTAGAGCACATTATGTATATGAAAATGTGGGGGCGAGAATTTACTGTCTTGTGAATTTCGTCGAACGATGAACGATGCTCAAAAAAACATCAAAGTGAAACGAGGAAATGCTATTATTAGATATGGCACTCTTATGTAGAACGTCATGTGTAACATAATGGGTTTTGTAAAATAAATAAACTATAATTTGCTAAGATAGCTGTGTGAGTCCATTGAATTGATGCTATAAAATAAATGGGATTAACAAAACGACCAGCAAATTTCATTGACTTCTGAATGTTTTATTCGTTTTCAATATTCAAAACTTATTCTCCAAATAAATATACATCACTATAAATTTTATAATAAATATCAATGTGTGATATATATACAGAAAAAAAAACAAAAATAACTTCTCAAATCAATTTAATTTTCCGCCCTACTCTGCACATGTACTTGATAATATTCTCAACATTTTAATGGGTTATTATCGACACTTGTAATCTTTAAGCGTTGATTAGTCGTCAATGAGAGAACACGGAAACACGTGGGTATATGCAGATACATCCTACATATATTCAAACACAATAAAATGAAGAGTGAAAATAATATCCAGATGATCGCGACGGTGATTATGAAGAGAGCCATACAAGAGAAGAACAGAATGAAAAAGAAAAAAATTACTTCGAACTCGTTCTTCGCTCAGGCCTCCACGATGTATCATTTAGCTTGGAAATAGCCGATCTATCTTACGATTACATTACACGCAAAAGAGACACGCTCCATCGATTGCCAAGTACATATATATGTATTCGTGCGTGCGCTCGAGTTGAGTTAGATCGATCAATCGGATCAGCGGAAGAAAGAAACAAATAGATTAAATTAATGACAATATTTCTTTCTACTGTTATTGGTTGCACGTCATCTTCTCCCCTCATCTCTCGCCACAATTCTTATATTCATTGATCATTATCAGTATTTATTGATCAACAAATAAATAATATTCATAGTCATATGCGTATATGAATCGAAAGTTCCGAGTTTCAGTTAGAATGTACAAATGGCATAATTATTAATTAGTAAATAATTTATCTACATCCATAATTTTTATAATTAATCGTTCATTCTTTATTATTTATTCATTTTTACATTACTTGGTGACACTGTTGCAATTGCAAAATTATCATACATACGTGTCTAAATACCTTCAAAGCTCGTATAAAATTATTCACGAGGCTAACTACTGTGCACTTATTGAAAGCAATTCAACTAACGAATGATAAGAAGTAATTATTTTACTTTGAAAAGGATATTAGTAGGCTTTGTTTCATATATATTTCTGTTCCTTTGCATAAGTAAGATTTAATGGATGTGACATTTCGTGGTAATTATTTTTCAACGCTCATTCTTTTAGTTCCCAACCACTTATAGAAATTGTACAAAACGTTCATAACACACAATTGCTTTAATCTAAACGTTAAATTATTGATATTATCATCTACACGTTAATGAACCTGCTGTTGCGTGTACGCAATCACACAGAATGAACCCCAATTTTTATTTCAATCGTTATTTCTTCAATTTAAACTCTTACTAATCCTGTATTTCATCGATGTAAATATATATATTCAGATATATATATATATAAATATATATATATTATTTGATTTTTTCTTTTATAATATTCTCAATGACGTTTAGAGTCTCATCTTTAGCCATCTGGCGTGCACAATCTCCGAGTATTACCCATACACATACACGAACAAACACGTATGTATCCAGTTGCTTCATACACATTTGCGCTTTATGCTTCCTCAACTGCAGAGATATTTATCCATGAAAAGAAAAATAGGAAATGGTATTTCTTTTGTTTTTTTTTTTTCAGTACTCACGTCAGTTGCACAAAACATTTATTTATAATTTGACATAACCCTCTATTCAATCATTTATGAACATAGCCATGCACACAATATGAATAAATATATTCATATATTTTTTCACATAACTTTGCTGTGGATATTCTTCACTTGGATTATGCATTTTGTTTAATAAACTCTCGAACGGATAGCGGTAATGCGAACGACGCGTCGTTATCGTGGTGCGGTATCTTTGATGACTGGATCTGGTCTTGTAGATTGGATGGAAAAGAAAGAAAAAAAAATAATAATAAATAAATAATAATGAAACAGTCAAGTGTGGTTGAAGCGCAAAGAGAAGTGTCAGAAGAATAGAGAGAAAACTTGATGGGTATAATGTGCATAAACAATTTTTGTGTCGAAGTTATTTTTTCTGTTGAATTTTAAATTAAAATAATCATGACAGAGTTTTCGTGGTGTTTTTTTTCTTGATTTTTCTGAAATAGCAATTGATTCAGGTTCATAACTTTGAATTGTAGTAGAGAATTAGCTCTGAAGTGAAATATTGCCATGACTCTACCAAAAAGTTTTTATTCAAGACAGGAGAAAAGTGAAGAATTGGAAAGTTAATAAGACGTGAAACTGTGTATCGAACAGACTCGTTTTATTTCTTATAATTATTTTTTTCTCTCTATCCAAAGGAAATCACATGTTTGAACATTCACCCATTTCGCGCACGCGTTGTCGTCGCGAATGGAATGAAACATTTCGTGACATTCAACAGGTGGATATGCCAGTTTGAATATAAACAGCAATTTTTTTTCTTGTGTACGATTCCGAGTGTTTTATACATTCTTAACATATACATGGTGAAGAAATTGAATGTAAAGGATAACTAGAAAAATTAGGAAACGGAAAAGGAAAATATTACAGATATAGTAATAGTTATAATTAAGGTTGTAATAAAAAGTATCGGGCAGTTCATTCACACGTTAACGAATACTCATTATAATACAGGTAGATTCTCATATTAAACCTTTATGGAGAGTATACCATCATGTACCATCATATACCCATGCAATGAAATGCCATCCATCATAATGCCACCATACTCCATATTTATCCACTCACATTTTTTTCTTCATATCCATTTGAGTTTAAAAAATTTTGCAATCGATTATTTCCGTTAATAGTATGTTAATGCACCTCAAATTCATTAGAATTGAATAATTATATAAAAGAAAAAATTAATACATTTCCTATACAGACAATTTTTTTTCTTCCAAATCACAACATTGAATAAAAAAGAAATGAAAAATAATCGTAATTACTGTTGATAAAACAATTTTCCAAGATAAACAGAGTTGCTACGAACAAAAAGAGAGATAGAAGTGGATGAAAAGAAACGAAAGAAAGGAAGAAATAAATGGAAAAAAAAAATTGCTTGACGATAGGTTGACACAGACGAATAGCAAGGAGAATGATGAGTGAGGTTGAGTGACAAAATATAAGTTGTGTCTCGAATGAAAGTGCAAGAGAAAGAGAGAACGATATAGAACTCCGCACGCGTTGCAAGCAGCGACAACACCACGCTTTTCGCTTGCTCTTTGCCACCTGCTCATTGTTCGCTTCGTTAAAAGCATTAGTGTAGCCATTATTCTTAATTACCGGTGTCCCAGTGCTTGGCGACGTGTCTCTTATACAGACATATCCATATATATACTCACAACTCCTTCACTTGCACCCCATAAATAAATAAATAAATACATACGTATATATAAATTTGTAATGGTATTGAAGACATAAAAGCATTCTCTAGGAATTGTCAACCAGAAATTCTTCAGAGCAGTAAATAACCCAACATGATGTACTATCTTGGCGAGTGCTCACTACCAACTTCGCACTTATATAAACAAACACGAACACACTCACGCGCACATGTATGTACAAATGATATTCATACAATTAATAATTCATTCGAATTATTCATTGTGTTATTTTACACAACAAATGTCATAACGTTATTATAAATCTTAAATCTCTGTGCGTACATTGTTCACAAAAATATTATTATTACTCACCCACAATTGTCATGAGTAGATAAATTAGCGCATAAACCTCTTTAGAAACATCATAATATCTGTTATTAATTATGTGATGTATTTGCATGAAGTACAATGTAAATTGAAATACTTGAAATTTCATGAATGAACGTGTTTCTGGTGTGGCTGTGTACTTTGAATGAATTTCCAACTTTAGACTTAATATTGCCTTGAGCAACAATTGATTGTCGATCATTCTGAAATTGTTGCGTGTTTATGTACACATGTATACATGTACGCATATATTATGTATGAAGAATATGAAGGTGAATTTGTAAAAGCGATCGATTAGTCGACGTCTCCCCTCGAGTCATGAGATATGCAAAAACGAAAAACATATTTTTTATATTTTTTTTATTCATTTCGAACGGGATATATTTACCTTCGCTTCTACGTATTTTTCTACGTTGCCTCGAGCATGGTGTGAATGTAGACACAGAGAAATTTTTACACGAGCTTTGAATTTGTTGGTTGAGAATTATTTATTTATTTATTCATTTTTTCTTGATATCATTGTGATAGTGGATTGAATAAACATCAGGCAGTCATTCAGTGATAATTGACGAATTTCCCAGAGGTTTTTCTTTGTTTAAATGATTCTGAAGGAATCGTTGTGATGAAAAAAAGGAAAAATAATAAGTAAATAAATCATTACAAGTAAATATAGATGAATATCAATTTATTGCGTCCAATATATGTGGAATAATTGTTTAAAAAGTATCATCGCGTATCAATTAATATCGTGACTGAACTATAAAATGAATGCAATAACAAAAAATGAAAAAAAAACCGATTTCCTTTTAAGTAACATTGAGCAGTAATTTTTTTTTTTCCAATAATGTGAATTATATCTCCACCCACAAAGAACTTCGACTTAAATTACATAAGTTAACGGAAATTCCTTTTTAAATTGCGAAATCACATCATGAACAAGTCATTTTTATTTTTATTGAATTTTTATATACCGAAATATAGTGAGAGTAACATAAAATAATTGACAAGAATTGTGATATAAAAATTGAAACAGAATTTTTCTCTGTTCACGTATTCCAGTGATGTACATTTAGTGGCCGACTGTACGTATATGTGCGTATACAGGTGGGTTATTCTTTAGATATTCTGGCTTCACCGTTCGCTTTCTTGCAGGGCAAAAAATTCCGGGCAAAGAGCTCCCTGAGGCTATGTCTTACGTATACATGTATATGGCTATTTTTTCCCTCATTTTTTTTTCTTCTCTTTCGTCGCAACCACGAGAGGAACTTGCGCATCCTTTTCTTCATCTTCTTCTTGCGCCTTCATTCTTTTCGTCGACATGATACTGGAAGAATGAACGAGCATACACCCATCGACAAGAAGTGAACTCCTCCACGCCCATTTATTTCTTACATATCTATGTATGTGTGTATATACGTATGCATGTATATCTGTAAACAACGAACGTTCATACCCTGAATTGTTTTCATGAATTATTAACAAATTTTTATTGCTGCAGTAAAATACACTTATACAATGCGGAATATAAATAAATGAATAAACAATTTTCTTCTCTTTTAGTCATTCAGATTATTTCTTGTATTATATACCAATGAATGTATATATTTTATATTTATTTCCTTGACTGTGATAAAGAAAAATATGTGTATTTATAATTGAATATATATGAAGAAATATCTCGAAATGGTACATAATAATTTCATTCTTTATTGATAATTGAAAATTTATGAGAATTCTAGAAATTAAAAAATTGTTCCATTCAGAATTTATTTTAATATTTATCAAGAGTAGTTTTGTTGTTTGTTGTTTTCTTTTTTTTTTCCTTTCTAAAGACTATTTACATACTATGACACTTACAAACACGCTATACAATTAAAAATAATTCGCACAAGATTTTTTATGCACACAATAAATGCTTTTGTTTAGAAAACATTAAACCTTCGAAGTCAGAAAAAACATGGAAATTGATTTAAAAATTAATTAAGTATAATAATGAAACTTTTCTTCTTTACAGCGAATTGCGTTATCTTCGCCTTTCTTAATTTCGAAATTAAAATTACAGACTTGTCATGAACACCCTGAAGAGCTCTTTGAAAAAAATCGCGAGTTTCTCAATTAGTCTGTGAAAATATTCCTTTGTTAAGTTTAATCTTTGATAATCAATGATGGATAAACAAGAAAGAATTTATTACATTTACGTCTTACCACATAATCATTGAAGATCTTATATTTTTTGAAATTGACTATCTGAAAATGTCATGACAGACAATGGTGAATTATAAAAACGCTCGTAGAAAAGGCGCGAACTATTTTGATTCAGTATAAATCAAATTTGCAACTTTTCCACTCGATATTATGAAATATTCTTTATCTTTCTTGGATTTAGAAGCTTTATGGGGCATATCATTGTGTATGAAACTGAAATAAAGAGCAAATATATTGCTTTATATATAAGTATATAATATATAAATACATACATACATATATATATATATATATAGAAATAATGTACATCGCCGCAGGCGCGAGTCAAGCTACTGCTCGCCCGTCTGTTCGTCCATCCGTCCATCCATCCTCCTACCTCATTCTTACTCTCCTAATGATAGCGTACAGTGGCTGTTGGAGCAACCAGAAACCAAAACGAAAAGTAAAATCCGAGCAGAATGAAAGGAAGAAAAAAAATTCAAAGGAATAAAAAAAGAATACAAAAAAAATAGTGGTGGATCAGCGAAAGAGAAAGAGAGGTAAAGCAAATGACTGGCCGACTAACCCGTTCGACTTGACCCACCCATAATTTCAACGACTAGTCTGTAACATGACTGGAGGTCTATTCTTCTTTCTAAAAACAACATCGTGTTCATAAGTGAACTCTGTCAATTCAGTATCGTTATGTAGTCTTCAAACGTTTACCTCATTTTACTATTTCAAACAATTTCTTTTCATAGGTTTTATATTCGTATTGGTCAATAACATTTATGAAATGATGAATTTTTATCAATCAAAACAAAAATTGAAATATGCCAAACTATCAACCATCCTTTGCTACAAATTTTTAATAAACATTTGCATAAAATTATAAACCACATAAAACGTCTCATGGTCATCTCATTCAATCAGAAGTTTTACACCTGCAAAAATGTCGTTCAATCTATTAATTAAATCCATTTATAACGATATAATTCATATTCTCCATTCGTATCATCATATCATTAACTCACATTATTATATTGTTAGACATATTTCACCATAACAAAACAGATAAAAAAAAACCCACAACAAATATTCTATAAATATATTAAATATTACATACACGCAAATTTTTTTTATCTCTCGTGATGAAACAAAGAAGGAAATGGTTCAGTGTTTCTTTTATCGTCTGGTTCAATGCAATAAATAACGCCTCCACCACCAACGACATTATTCCATGCGATATATATTCCACGCCCAGTCTGAATTCTCCCACCCTTCACTATACATCCACACATAAATATACATATATACACTTATAGTGAAGTGTTATCGGCACTCGCCTCGTTTTATTGTAAATTTACCTTGCCAAACGCCTTCTCGCGACAGGAAGCGAAAGGATGAGGGAGAACCTCGCGGTGGTGATGGTAGTGGTAGCGATGTAAAAGAGACTGGGAGAGAGAGGAGAGGAGCAGGCGGTTGTACGTGACACCGATAATCAGCACGAGTTAAGTGGGGCTTAATTTTCTCAGTGCGGGCGGTTGAGGAGTAAGAGGTTCATATAGAGTAGGTGGTGGAAGGTGGCGGCAGAGATGGCAAGCCTGAATGTGCGTTTAAAAGTATTATATAGTAGATATAATAGGTGGGACACGAGGGAGATGGCGAGAGGGTTGGACTTGATACGTCTATACACCTGCCAACAACACGCGAACTTCTCCATGCATATGTATACTAAAGTGAAGCACATAATACATAGTCCCTGTTTGTATATACAGATATATATACATATATTTATACGTGCATATTTATTGAGTTGGTTTGAAAGGACAGAAAAGTCTTAACCGACAGTCGCCCGCGCCAACTGTAATTGGCTGCAATCATTGTGGTTCTCCACTTCAATGTTTTGCGTTAATTCTTTTACTTCGTGTGTATACGTATTTGTACGCATTCATATGACAGGGTATTTGCAGATGTTGAGTTATGTATAGGTATGTGCAGATGAACATCAGGTGTAAAGTTATGGAAAGAGCGAAGAGCTTGAAAGGAGAAAATAAAAGAGAAGAATTTGGGAGAAGAAATTGTTTTCTTTGGGTATTAAACAATTTTTGTGGGGATTAATAATTATGTTGGATGTTATGGTAAGAAAGATTGGAAGATGGATGCCAATGACATTGGTGCATGAGTTCTTTGGTTTCATATATGTAAGGAATGACGTTTTACGTATGAATAAGGAAAATTCGGATTTTTTTTGGGTTTCGTTTATATAAATAATTCAAATAAGATGATCAAATAATTGGAAATTGAGAGCCGCTGGTTTGTGCAGTTGGAAGTTACGTATAGGGAACATACAGAAGCAACCAGTGTCAGTCACTCCATCTTTCTCTCTTGTCCCTTGCCCTCTCACTCTTCTCCTTTACCCCATCCAACTTTTTTTTTCTGTTTGTTTTATACACCCTGACGCAGCTGAAGTTTGCTACTCGCTTTCTTTCATGTTACACTCACACCAATGAGAGCGATTTTGCTGATATGTCCACCTCATGATGGCACAACTCTATAATATATTGTTGATAATACACTTTTATTAAGCAGTAATTTATCATATACACCCATAGAATAACGCAATTTAAAATTAAATAATCGCCAATATATAAAGTCAACAGAAACGAATATAATTCTTAACAAATGATTAAAGCAACGAAACTGAGATGATTAATTCAGTAAACCAGACAATGTGATCGCGATCTGAATTCTTGTCCCGAGTATTTCTATTGTTTATCACAGGAAAATAATAAAAACAGCAGTAATAATTGATTCATTCAATAAAAGTAAATAATATTTAACATATTGATTAATATTTCTCATTGATTTATAAATTTATAATTATTCTGACATTTTTGAATAACAATGACATTGTGACAATTCGTAAAACATTAAGAATAAAAAATTACAGATGAACACAGTGAAAGAAAGGAAGTGAATCAATAGGAAAAATCGAAATACCTGAGACGCATTTTCTCCCTTCATTTCTCGACACCATAGTCGAGTGCTCAGTATATAAAGATTATCTCAATTATGAAAGCGCAAAAGAAGCAAACTCACTGCGGACATGCTCAGTCATCATCATTGCTCTCGTCGTTTCAGGAATAAACATATACAAACGCTTATATACTCTACAGCTGAGGTAGTTCACAATCGCAAGAAGTTTCTCGCTTCGCTTGTACGTTTATATTCATCCATTCTACAATGAAAAATTCCAGTAACTACCTCTTCGCTGTAATATTTATAAATATAATATATATGGATATATAGAGGGAATGTGACTATGTACACCTCCGCATCTGGTCTTATGATCGTTTCGTTACTCTCATAATTATATATATCTCATGAAATAAGCGTTCCATCAATTGTCATATCGACAAAAACTCATTGAGATTCGAAGAAATATTCTACTGCTAATATTGATGGTATAAAGTTTTCATAGAACATTTCAAAATGATTGCACTACATTTTAGTTAATATTTTTCGTGTAACAACAATTTATACTCTGAGTAACAAAAAAAAATGTTTATAGTAACAATTCGTTCACTAATTCTGATTATTTTTGTAAATCAAAATTTAATCGAGGATACAAACAGGTGATATCAACTTGGTGGTGATTAAATGCTCTATCATCAACTGATCTATATAATGAAAGAGAATATCGATGATTAAGCTGTCAGCAGTAAAAAATATAAAAAATTTCTAATTCCCAATTTTATTTTCTCTTATAACTAAAACCATCTGCACTTCCGTCATGTAAACTATCAATTTTTTCTCTTCGTCATTCTCACGTATTTTTCTGCATTAATTTATCCTCTTTCAACTCTTTAATAAAAATGTATGTATATATATATATCCTCACGTCAATAAAGATTATTCCAAATATACATATATATATGTATATTAATGATTTTAATATGAAAAATCAGGTGCGATGTTTTCGTTAAATTACGAACCGTTAAAATTAGTGTCACTCGGTTGTAACCCAATGAAAATAATTTGTAAATAAAAATTGCCCCGAGCTGTTGAGTTTTTTAGTCTCAGTGAAAACTTGTTTTTGGTCACAACGCACATGCACACAAACACATATGTACTTATATATATTTTATCTTTTTATCGTCTTCCACCTTTTCTCAATCGTCTTCTTTTTCCTCATGCCAAAGCTTTATCTCATTCTATACAACGCGATTATCGTAAGGCTACGTGTCTCACTGTATGTGTCGGAAAGGAGGAGAGACACATCTTTCCTCTTCTTCTTCATCGTCTCCTCTCCCGAATCTCGATAATCGAGTCGCATTCTCGAACAACGTATATATATGTATATATATATATAGCGTATAGCAATATGTATAAACGAATGGACGAGGGGGTGAAGTGGTAGCGGCGACGAAAGCAAAGAGAGAAAAGAAATTGGTGGATACTTATGGCGCCGACTTGCAATGACATCAGTAAGGAAGGACGGGTCCGTACGTCATTGAAAACGCACCTGACATTCCTTGGCAAAAGATGCGCGCTCCGCACCGTTCAATATTATTTTTACCTTTATATTCTTATATACCTCCTTCGCCTCGTCTCATCTCTATCACCATCGTCTTCTTAACGCACCTGATTTACCAAACACTGTGACGTTGGTAACGATGAGACAGACGCGCGCGCGCGCGCTTCAACAGATGATGATTCCTCTGTCGGCGCACATCTCGTTCTCTCGATGGCTCCATCTCTTGTTTTGGTATATCATGTTCACGTATAAATATATATAAAATCGTGGACAAGTGTTTCCGCGGTTGCTGAAAAGACTTTTTGTATGTAACTGTCAGTGCAGTCAACTCACCGATGGAATTTCAGTCGTTGACGATCAAAAAATTTAGCCAGACATAGAGTTATATATTATATACAGTGAGAGATAATTTGCTTTATTTATTTTTTCGTATATTGGAGAAGGTAAAGAATGAAAAATAAAGAGTGATAAGGGAAGGGGAGTGGAAGAAAAAGTGAAACTGAAAGAGAAGGAGAAATAATAAAAGATGGGTGGACATAAATAAATGATATGACGACTGTTAATTACATCTTAGACGGACAAGATAAATTCCATGAGCGAGAATGGTATTTTCTCGGGCGGTGGTATGTCCTCGGGGTTCATTAAGGGGATGAAGTAGCTAAAGTAGGCGCGGCGGGGCAGGTCACAGGCGTTATACACGCCGTGCGCGGGGGCGAGAGAGGAAATGAAAAATAAATGGTATAAAAATAAATTAAATAATAATAATGAAGTAAAGAAGACGAAAACAAAAAAGAAACGTTTGGGTTTTGGTATATGCCAAAGAGTAGCGCAGCGCAGTTAATATTGTCCCCCGCGGGTATATTTTACCTTGCGCGATAAGATCTCTTCAGGATGCCTTGCTAAAAGCTACACGTGTTTATCTGCGTAAGCTTTGCACTGTCCTCTTTCCTTGTCTCGCGTTTGCATTCACTCGCACACATTTTCCCTTCTTTTCGTTTGTTAATTTTTTTATTCTGCAGTATTTTTTTTCCTCTTTTCATTTCCTCTTGTATATATTTCTCAATGTTCAACTTGCGCCCTCGAGCCCTTTTTTTTCTAGATCTCAACCGCAGTAATTTCTTTCGGAGTAATTTCTCCACGCCTTACGTTATATATACTTGTGTATATCTATACTGAGATTTGCTTTTTTTTATGACATTCTTTTGTGTTATATTGAGCAAAAGTGCGGTATAGACAATATTATGAAGTGTTGTTGAAGCCGTAGAAATAATATGATGTGGTGTCGTTAACCATAAATGATTTTGAAACCTTACCTTCAAAAATAGACAAGAAAAATATTTTCCATGCATTCTCCTTAAATTTACCACTCCAATTCAAGAGGAAATGATACGGAAGTTTATGATTTTCACATCAACCGTATGAAATATGATTTGAAAAGTTTGATGAATTCGATTGAGTTGGAAAAAAATAAATGCGCAATTTTTAGTATTGCACGAAGAAAAATAAAATCTAGTCACTAAAAGTTTACTATTCCCACGAGGCAAGGACGAATTTTATGTCCACCAAACGATAAAGTTAATTACCAATAATGTTGTTATGTTCTAAGTTGAAAACTAATTCTCGCCAATATACCTAAATAATTGTTATATAATTAGACATAGTTTGGAATGAAAATTACTTTTCCACCTACTCCATTTCAAAATAATTACCCTAATATCGTTGATGATACAATCACATCTCTACCCTTGTTATAAAACATCAATCATCACCAATATCAACCCGCTGTATTTACCCCAGGCATCTACATTAAAATAAAAATAACGCAAACAATAAATATAAAATTACAACTGAAAAAATATAGAACTAATTTTAATGTCTGTTACAAAAAATGTAAAAGTATAAGATGACTATCTGCAACTTCATTCAATTGCATACGCGTCGTCCTTGCAATAATATATACATTTACGGATACAAGCGATGCAAAGGAGAGATTAAAAAAAAAACATACATATATATGAAGAAAGCACAGAGTTGAATGTAAAGAAGTGGATTATTACCGGATGCGCACAACACGCGCCTTCCGCTCAGACACGCGCGTCACGTTCTTCAAAATCGCCCTGACATTAGGGACTGCGCGCGTATTTCTCTTTCTCAAGAAGCCACTATGTTATATATGGACGATGGTGGATAATCACCAACGTCCTTATTCGTTTCCCGCGTCGTGCCGCTCAATGCTTGTGATGCCACCAAACTTCTCTTGTGCATTTTACACAGCGTTGATACAATACCGCGACCCTTGTATATGTTCCACCTTCATCACCACCATCTACCTGTATTTCTTCCTTTTTCCCCTCACCTTTGTCTCTTACTCTTCCTCCCCGTTGCGCGATACACGTTCATCCATATGCAGCGTGGGTTATATTGCTCTCAGTACCCACTTCGTGTATGTCGATGATTACCCGTCTCACGCGATACCGAACCCCATCACCGTTCTTGCTTTATTCTTTTCATCTTCTTCCTCTTATTCTTCACGGTTTTTTTTATCCCCTTTTTCCCGTGTGCACACGTGTGTTTGTGTGTTCCCTCTCGCTTTATCATCGTTACCATACGCGCAGTCTTCTCTTGTTTTGCCGCGCGTACCATTGACGACTACTGTATAAGCGAAATTAAGAAGCATCGAGGTAATCACCTGTACGTGCGCAAAACAGCGTCGCAATCTGGTGTATGTATATTTATATATTGGGCATGTATACGTGTATGTATATGCCCTTCAATTGTTCATGAATATTTATCAGTCTTGACTTGACTATATTATCATCGAAGAAAGAAAAATGAGAAAATAAATGATTTTATAGTGGAGAAAAAAATTGAAAAATTATTTTTTTCGCTGGAAATATAAAGAAACATTTTTTTATTATTATTATTATTATTATATAAAATAACATATAATATTATGTTCGAATTTTTTTTTATTTTGCATAGTCAATTGATTCATGTGATCATGATATGAAATGACTTTTCGGAATTAGAATCGCATAAAAATTGAAGGATTTTCAAAAAATTTATAACGGAATTATTGGATTGTTAATTTATGCATTATTTCAATCAAATTTACACACTTTTGCTAGATTGCGCATATTGTGTCAAATATTTACACCCAACTTGAATTGATTTATTGATTCATTGTTGTGTTATGTAACAGAAAAAGAAAATGAAGAGAACAAAATTAATTTACATATATTCGGTGGATCGTTATAGTGGTGTGACCCTCGTTCTCGCACAATCAGTGTGCGCGCAACAATATAAAGCGACGTGGTGAACACGTGTTTTGGGTTGAGCGTTACATGCTCACCACCCCGCGGGGTGTTGCCGGTGTGTCCAGATTTAATACATACATATATTGTATCTTAGTGCAAGGACATAATTTATAGTGACCCATTATTTTTTCTGTATATTTCTTCATTTTATGTTTATTACTTTTAATAACTCTAGTCTGCACACATAAAAAATGTAATTAAATACTCGCTTTGTCATTTCATAACGAAGAACATTTACGCCTTACAAGAAAAATTATCTAATGAAAATCGAATATAAATAGAGTGAGGATTTGAAAACATTTTTAGTATCAATGAGACTGTCGACAGAAAACATCAATTTTATAGTCAGTTACATTGTGATGAAAATGAATTCGTTCAACATTCTTCAATTCTTTCCACCATACGCAAGCTGTGTCGTGTCTTCAATACGAATGTCAGGTAATTATAATGTTTTGTTATTTCAAATGATTTGACTCAAATACTTTGGAAAACATCAAGAATGGGAAAATATCAGTATGGAACAATATCAGACTTTATTGTAATGCGGTTTCTATTGAAAAAAGAAATTAATTCTTATGATAAAATTCTTGTGCTCGTTGAGATTCCACGTGGAAAAACGTTCGATAAGAGAAGCACGTCAGGCCCGAAAGAATCAATCAGTTTTTGATATTCTCTTGCTTATTTATCTTACAAAAATTCTATTATGATATCAATTCGAAACTCAATTAGTTTCATAGTGATAGCGTTGATATTTTCATTCCCTCTTATCGCATCGACAGTCAAATCCACACTATTGATAACCGAATTTATCAATGTATGTCATTATTCGTTTATTTGTCACCTTTTCTTTGATATCACCTGATTCTCAATTCAAAAAAATCATAAGATTGAAAACAATTTCGTCACAAATGTGATACATAGCCGCTTGTTACTTGCAATTTCTTTGGAAAAAAATATGAACACATATAGGATATCTCTTAATTTATTTGCTCTTCTGCTACGTGTATGAAATTCTCACTCTCCCCCTGTCATAAAAGTGTGTCATGCATGGCGAGATATTTGCTCATCCGACCGGCAGGAATTTGGGGGAAAATAAGTGGCGGAAGATGAACATGTTAATGTTCACTTACAATTGACTGTCTTCGCGACATCGATACTCCCTGATCGTTTAATAATAAGAGACCACCATGAACAACCACCAGTTTCGAACACTGTTTGAAATTGATCCAAATTATTTTTTTTTTCTTATTAAATTTCAATGATACAAGTTGCATCTCAAATTTATAATAAAAAAGAATGAATTCATTTTTACATATAGAATTAAATTAACCAATCGATGCCGATGGTAATGTCGTATTGAACATAAATATTCCGATTGGAATATTTTTTCTGATTGTTTATTTATTTTTCTTCAAGAAATTGCATTAATGTATAATACATTAATAGTATAATATTTCCATAAATTATTTCACCACGTACGAACAATAATTAATTATTCTTACAAATTAATTGAACTATGATGGATTGGAATGATTGAATGTAATTATCTTTGTATGAATAATTATTATCATTGAACAAAATACCATTCGGATTGACAAACATCTACTTATATGGATGAGAATGTATTAATATTACATTATTGTGTGGTTATTTCGTGCCTCTATCAAGTTATTCCAAGCGATTCATCGAAGCGTCGTTAATGAATCAAGAACTCGAGACGTGTGACATGTCTCACGAAACTTGAATCTTCACTGGGATAACACCCTCACGATACCAAATGAGACGAAAAAAAGAATGACAAAGACAAAAAAAAAGTGACTGAAAAAAAGACGAATAAATTCCATTGATTTCTTTTAATTTATTGTTTTTTATTTATTATTTTTATTTTTCATTCCACTCTCTGACACTGCAGTGTGTGTCATCTCCACCGTTGCTCCCCCTCTTTTATTCTCCTCCATTTCTCCTGCGTGCACACTCTCATTGGATTCATTTGAATTTTTTTATTGGCATCGAGGGCTTTTAGATTTATCGCAAGGTAAAATCTCTTTTGAAGCCTTTGATCTGTCATTCCTAATTAGTATCGTGTCTTCGACGACGTCACGTTTGTCTGGGCACTGGGCATGTATATATCATCTGCAGTTGATTTGATTTTAATTGAAAAGCTCATAGGCAAATTTTCTATATTTTTATTCTGTGAAAATTTAGTTTCTTTTTCGCTTCAATATCATTTTTGCAATTTTTTCTACATGATGAAACGATCAAATACTACGATTTACATCACATTTGCTTTGGATCTGAAGATAATCCCTGCTGATAATACATCCAGTTATAATAGCAAGATCACTCTATATAACATTGATAATCAGATTATATATCATGTGAAGATAAAAAGAGAAAAATAGTCAACAAATTTTTTCAGAAATGACACGATAATTATTCTCATATGAATATCAAACATTCCCGCCTCTTACATGTATTCATAACTTTTCTCACCTTAACATATAATAATTCTCGACTGGTCTTGTCATATAAAAATTATCTATGAATTGCGTAACAGAATAATTCCTACTCGCTTCATCTCCCTCTCACATTCTTTCTCACTGGATGTTTTTTGCTCTCTCTACACTGTTTCACTTTAGGTTTCAGGCGCCAGCTACTTAGCGACTATAAAGTTCGACGCATTTCCCTTCACGCGGCAATAGAAGCGGGCGGCGCTTTACACTTACACGGATATGTAAAGCCAAGAACGATATATAGTAAAGTGTTTACGTGTGAGAGTGCAGTGCTCACTCGCTGCAGCTCGTTAATAACGTGATTATTAGGCGCAGCGCCAACGCCGTTACGCTATTCGGATCTAACCTAATTGGCATGGACAATCGGCTACGCCATGAGCCGTTTCGTGTCCCGATGAATTTATCCCTCTTTCTAACGCCTCGCCCGCTATAATTCTTCCTCAGTACAGTCCACTAAACTCACACGTAACCCATACACTTGGATTCTCTTAGTAGTTTGAACTTTGCATTCGCGGTAATGCCTCGTAAATTTCTTCATTTTCAAACATCGGTTTCTTTATTCTGATCAATTCATCATGAAAAAAGGAAACTTTATACTTAAAATTGGTGAAAAAAAAAACATTATACTAAACATATTATTGTCCTCTCTCGTTGACAATCAGCCGAATTGATCAATCTTTTTGTTTAATAAGGATGAATGTGTTTTGTTTCAAATAATGAACAGGTATGACAAATAGAAGATATAGATGACAAGGTTTACATAATAAATTCATTATTAAAATGTTAATACTGTTACATTTTTAAGCACTATGCCAGTTTGTGACTGTTCAGAAATGAATTGACTTATCGATTCTGAATGCGAAACTTGAATAGCTACAGATCCAAAAGGTAGGATTCTCTTGAACACTTTTGATTTCTGAGCTATGGAATGAAAAGGTATTCGCCAGAGATCTCGTGAAAAGTGTATTTGAGAATCTTTAATAACATTTCCACTTTCATCATTTACACGTATGATTACACCATGTGCTAATCGGAAAAGCATTTTCTTCAATAGCAAGAAATTATCTTGCCAAATAGTTGGTATCAAATCAGCCGGTGGATAATTGCAGCATGATAGGCCAAGAGTAATACCAGGAATATCATACATTTCATGAATTAGCTTTCCAATATCATTTGCAATGCTCGATCTATGACAATGATCATTTGGCATTGACCTATCATATTCACCAGCTATATCTTTGAATACCTCAAAGAATTCATGCGTATAAGCTGTACCAATTCCTCCTCCAACAATTTGGATCATGGCATCATAATGACCTTTTCGCAACATTCTTCGAAATTTCTTTTTGATCAAGGTTGTATCATCAACAATATTTTTATCGAACAAGTTTTTACCAATTTCATTAGACTCTGTAGCGTTACATTCATATGTGACGTTTTCGAAGCCAGGATCTAAGCCTGGAATAACATGGAGAACCACTTTGTTCAAAAAATTATATATATGAGTATCATGATGTTTCCAACCAGCGAGCAAATGAGTTATCAAACGAAGAAGGATTTCACGACCAATTGGTTGTGATGCATCCAAGCCGCCAATTAATGCGATATGGAATTTATCGAGCTGGTCTGAATCTAACTGTAATTTATCAAGGGTACATGAACAATATATTTCTATATCATTTATGAGGATTCTGATGAAGCTTATACTCACGTCCCCAGTGATCTGCCATTCACGAATTAGTGCACTATTGTTCAGTCGCGTTTTGTTGTTAGTTTTCATGAAATTTTTTGGATATTGTCTCATGAGTTCATCAAATTTACTATACAACTCGGAATTATTCAAGTACCGTTTATCCATATTCGATTGTAATCCGAAGTCATATTTTGATGTCCTAGATGAGAATCATTTGATAAAATTGAAAAAATATCCGAAATTATTCAATGATGTCTTGTTTATTCAATAATGTGGTAGTATGAACTTACCATGAAAAGTCCGGTATTCGTATGAGTGTGAAATTCAAAATAATGGTTCTCGATGAGGACTCATTGATTGATGGAATATGCACGAACTTAGTGACTGGTTCATACCCAATGTAGCTGGCAGTAACATTATAGTCCCCTGGGACCATTAATCGCCAGTAATCACCATCTTGTGCTGTCAAAATGGTCTTCGCATTGTCTTCGATCGTTATAGTCGCATGTGAAATCGGTTTTCCATTTGCAGATCGAACAAATCCATGAATTCCTTTACGAGACTGTAAATCAAATTGCCAATATGACGAATCAATAATAATATAATAGTTTCATCAATGATTTAATATACCATTTCAACAAATGCCAGTAATGATTTTCTATTCTGACGCCAAATATCAGCCAGTTTATCTGCTTTTGGGTACTTTATGATATTCATTTCAACGCTGATTGTAAATGAATTGCTACATAAGTAATCATAATCCTGCATATCACCAGTTATTGCTTGACCAGAATAAAAATCATTTGCTGTCCCCGTGATAATTTCGTGATCGCAAACATCTGCTTCACATGCTAATGTATGCATGGGTTGATTGTTTTCAATAATGCTGTCAGCTAGCGCTTGAAATACAGCGTGATCAGGAGTAAGTTCCTCGGTAAAACCATAAGGATGAACCACTGCCAAAGCACCGCTATGCAAGTCGAGAGATAGAGCGAATGGAATGGCGGCTGACCATTTCATGATAGCTTGAGTTTCGGGTTGTCGATTGAAGGTAGACTGTGATCAATAAATTACAAAGTGTAATTATAAATAAATTGCAATTGGTGAACTCATAATGAAAAACAATTCACCATGCATTCATCATTTAGACCAGGAAAATCTCTGTTAAGATCAACATCCTCACTATTTTTTCTACTGTACAATGCAGAATCAAAATGAGGATATTTGTTCACTAGTTTGTGTGCTATTTCATATCCATCAGGATTCATGCTTGGTAATATATGCAGTCGAATCGAGTTGACAATATTCGTAATCTGTTCTTCAACTCCATATTGTCTACACATGACTTTCATCAAATGCAACAGCATTTCTTTCCCCGTAACTTCATTTCCATGAATGTTACCGATGTATTTCACTTCAGGTTTATTAACGTCATGTTTTCCAGGATTTGATGTTATTTCCATCACATACAATTCACGACCTTCAACTGATTTTCCAATACTGTAGAGACGAGTGATGTTTGGATACATCTTATGTAATTCTCTCAAGTATTCTACCATCGATTCATAATCATGGTGAACGAAAGTAAACTTTGGGTCTTCGTCTGTCGTCGCAGTTTCTCGTGTAATTTCTGAAACTATTGCATCAGCCATATGAAAAAATTGAACATGAGTTAGTTCGTCATCTTCATAAATATTTTAGAATTCACCAACATTATCACCTAGTTATACAATGAAGTTTCTGATATGACCAAATTAAAAAATATCATGATTGAATTTTGCTCTCGCTACTCAATTACCTAATCATTACTTAGCTGTTCCCTTATTTCCACAAAATTACTAATCTTCTATTAGTATTGCTTCAATGATATTCGGAAAGACAATTCCCAAAAACAACTTCGATTATTTGTTGAGTCGATATACAAAATAACTTACTGTACGATACATACAGAGAAATATTCAACATTCCCAAAGCAATGAGAGATAACATAAATTAATTACCTGGTAATGCGGTTGACAAGGTCATGCATCCTGTACATACGAAAATGAGAAAGAAATAATCCAAACCCATTCTGACACTCCACTTCTGTGGACAATGAAAATAATACTCTGGTGCTATTCTACTGAGACCTACGATTTTTATATGTCAACATGTCTCTATAGACAAATAATCAAACTATCACATGCTGATAAAAATAAACTGACACAAGTTAAAGTGATACAAAGATAATCCTATAATATTGTACCAATCAGTTGCTACAATGTATTCGTAAATGCCTAGTAGATGAGAATTTAATTACACAGCAGTTCATCAATGGAATGAATGTGTTCAATACAAGTGTTAGCTTTCAAAAATTATTTTCACGATACACGCTCAATAATTCGATGGCAACGATCAGGAATAGAACATTAAGTCAATAATGTAACGCCAGTAAATTATTTGAGTCTACATTTTAAATTGATAATGAATTGAGTGCAAATAAAAGCGCAGAAATATTGATCTATTTATGATATTGCGCAAATGAATTCTGCGATTAGGAATAAAAAAAAGGCCGTATAATCTTTAGAGAATATCATTATATAGTGGCCGGTGAAAACAACGAATTTCATGAGAACGCAATGCGGAAATTTGAACGTGGCCCCCATATAATCGCGACTCCAAAATGGCACAGGATAACGGCGTGTCTTGGAGCCTCACTTATCCTTCTGTTTTGCTTTCTCATCATCATCATCGTATTCTTCCTCTTCTCCTTCTTTCAGTATGCATACACATACTATCTTCTTTTGTTTCATCTTTTCTCGTTCACCAATGTTCCATGTCACCAACTCGACATTTTCATCTCCTTCACCTGCCGAACGCCACGCGCATTTCGAAATGCGGAATATTTTATAGAGATGCTCCAATATGCAGCACAACAAAAATGAAATAATATGGCTTTGTTGTTAAATTGAACTTTATTGAATAGAAGTTCATTTATAAAAGCGAGAAAAATACTCAACAACATTTCGTAACATAGTTAGATAATACGAATTTTTTCCCCGTGTGATTATAGAGTGTAAATTTAATGAAAATATCGTGGAATATTGAAACTTATTGAAGAGAAAAAAAAAAGAGTAAGAAAAAGTAATCTCCATGATCAGATTGCCTGAAGAACAGGAAGGAAGAATGAATGGAGAGAAAAGTTGAAGAATAAAATTAAAAAAGAAAAGAAAGTATGAAATGACTTGCCCCGTTCACCTCACACAAGGTCTCTTCTCAGGTTCATTCAAGATTTCTCAGGCAACTCGAGAGTGTGGAGGCGTGTATTCTCGCTCCTCAGCAATTACTCGTCGATCCGTGGATCCCTTCCGTATATAAAATCGATGCGAGGGAGTGGATATATAGAATGATGCTTAAATGAAAAGGAACGTAGTGAAACAAAACTGAACAAGAGAACGGCAGTGAGGGAGAGAAAGCGGATTGCGCGTTTACGATGAAGATTGGGTAGAATTGAACTGAAAGGAAGAAAAAATAAAAAATAAATAAATAAATAAACGAGATGAGAAAAAAAAAGGTGGGACGATTGGAGAAGGTGGAGTTGCACATATCGGTATACGTATTACGTGAAACGCGCGCCGGTTGCGTGTGTACTCGACGGTGAAGGAGGTATAAGCGGTGTATGATTTGGCGATGATTGATGGGGTCGTGGGTCAAAATGATCAGCGGCGCTCCGGGCGCCTTGGCTCACCTGACGAACATTCTTTGTTTTTGCTGGTTTTTTTTTTTTTCCTTTCTTACCTCGCTCTCACTTCCTCTTTATTTCAACTTTTGGCATCTGCAATATATCTCGATACTCAATGAAGAATTCTTAGCATTCAAGTTCAACGATTATATATGAATTTATTTCGATGGGGAAGAAAGTATGTGTGAACGATTATTTTTCATCAAGTCAAAAGTCTTTTTGACGATTGTTGGATTTTTTATGACACAACAAAACAGTAAATGTTCTATGAACTGTTTTCTACAGTTATTCTGAATTGTGATTTTAATTGATTGATGAAAAGTTCCGTCACGTTTATGTGTCAATTTGTTAACTTCCATTTTATCTCCCGTTTGAATAATTTTACATTAAAAATTGTGAAAAGTTCAATTTTATCTGGACAAATTATAGAAAAGACTTTTCTATGCTGTAGCGATTGATGTATAAAAAATAGCAACTGGAGAAAATTCAGACATATTGATGAAGTGAATATTCACCACTCACTTTCTTCACATCGAGTTAATTCATCTTCCAGAGATTAATTATAAGATAGCTATCTCAATTCTCAGAAAATTTACGATCGATTAGAGAAAAAAGTGTTACAATACGTTGATTACATTTCTATGATGGCCAGCCTACTCATTATTTACAAAGTTAATTATTGATTATCATTCATAATTGAAGTAGCCAACAAAAAGTCGATGTGATGTTATTAATGATGAATCTCATTCATGGATATATACTTTCGATTGCTCACACGAAATAATATTTCTTGTTTCGATATTTTGTAATTTTCAACTGGAAAAATAGTCTACAAACTTTTATTGTTTAAAAAACCAATATTTCTTCCTATCACACTCGATTTATACTTTCCAATCATTGCACGTAGCATTCCATCAGAATTTAATTAGAAATCAAAATGATAATACATTATTCAAAATAATTCAAATTAATTACTTATAAACTTATAAACGGAATGTCCAAAGAAAGCGATTGTGAGAAATCGATTAAAACGTTGACGACATGTGAACAGAATATGGTGGTAGACGATATGTTGTAAAGACATACAAAAAAATGTTTATATATAGCTACCGCATATATATGTAATGAAAGACGAAAAAAGTAGATCGAGAGTCGTTGGTGGAGGTCGATCAGACGGACAATGTTGCTCCCCCGTTGAGTGCCGACCATGAAACGTTGCGAGTACAATTTGGATACGCATTAATAATTTATAACGTCAGGTTGTTAACAGTTCTTTTCCTTCTTTTTTTTCCTTTTTCCATTTTTTTTTTCTTCACTTGTATTGCCTCCCACTATGTAAGTACACTTGGGACCACCGTAGTGATGACCGCCATATGCACTTTTTGATTATTTCAACAACATGTTTGCTTTATATATCTGGCAGTCATTTAACTTGCCCTTCATACATGTTTATGTGAATGCAAAATTTCTTTTTAACAAGACTACATTGGATCCAATAATATCAGAGACCAGTTGAATATCCCTAGCATGAGAAAAAAATAGGGAAAGACATGTACAATAAATAGAGGACGGAAATAAAGATATGTTAACATATTTATTGAAATTAAAAATCAATACGAACTTTTTTCTGCGGTAAAATTTTCTGGAATTTTTCTAGCTGAATGTAGAAATATATATTCCGGTAAGTACATGAAAGAATGTTGTTGGGAAATGAGAATGACGCCGACGACTGAATCAACGAACGCAGCACTGTTTGTATGATGTGTATATACTAACATATTTCGCATTCACTCGGCATAAGGGGTATTAAGTGCCTCCAAGAATAGTTAGCGTGGGTGTAGGTGCGCGTACCACATCTACCTACGTGCATCAACGTGCCATGCAGACATATGTGACGGTTTGATATATGTGGTAAGATCAGAGCAGTTTAGAATTTTTAGATGACATTTGTGAGAGTCTATGGGCTACTCAACCGCCTAAATATAATCGACTGCGTTGAAATACAATTTAAAGGGAACCAGAATGATTTTTAATTTTGTTCATTGATATTCTTTATTTACTTGAAATTATCATTTTCATACCTGCAGTACACAAATCATCTTCCCCTTTTTTAAAATTCTTGTTTTATAATTTAATGGCAATTAATCTTTATTGATTGAAATCTGTAAAAATTAAATAATTCACTTGCTCAAACATTTGCTTCTCTTTTCTGTTTTATTCTATCCTTCTTCTTTTTGATTTTCTATTTGTTGACATTGTAAAAATTCCTCGATGATATTTGGTTATTACATTTCGTATTGCCATCGATCTTTGCGTCAGATGAATTCGGCGAAGTGTGGGAGCCATTGGTTACATCCAATTGACCTCACTTGATTCAAAAGAACGTGAGGATGTTATATGAGCTACATAGTGAGCAAATTTACTGCGTGCAGTCTATCTACATGGGATTTTTCGTGATTATATACTTCTCTATCTCTTTTTACCTTCCACAATCTCTATCCTTTAATCTTATGTATCAAGTTACGGTCAAGCTTTATGGTAATATCTGTATACATATTACATATCCATACATTACAAAATCCAACAACTTCCTTATGCATTTTTATTTCTCGTCATCAAACATTGCGTTTGCTATCTTTTACTCTTTTGTTAATATTCGTGCAAATCGTCAATTAGATAATGCACATACAGACATACACCACTCGTTGTCGCTAGTTGTTAGTGTAAATTCTTTTTTATCTTCTACATAATTCTGAGAAATTTTCTTTCATCATTTAATGTATCGCCTGGATAATGTTTGTTTTATCAGCAATGAATACATGAACGGGTGTACCGCATTATACAAAAATACTCTGATTCAGTTCTAGTTGTTCTTATTTTGTACCAAGTACGTCGAAAAATGTCACTAATTTATTAGTTTTTAATGCAGGTTTAAAAAAAAAATTTCAGGCACTCAAATCAAAGAAAATATTTCTTTTAAATCAAAAAACATTTCCACGATTTTTCAATGAGTCTTGAAAATCATATAAAATTCAACTCTATCTATTCTAACTATTTTTTATTGTTTCGCAAACTTTCACGTTGATGTTATCAGTATCAAAAATCGAATCAACTTGGAATATTTGCTCACATAACAACTCACATGTTTATATTTTATTTTAAATATTTCACCCATGTGCATGTCTACCAAATTGGTATAACCGTATCGAATTTGAATCCAATATGCAATTAATTCCTCAACATTTCACGCCATATTTTTCAATGAAAACTTGCTGATACAAATTCATATATATATATAATTATGTGTACGTGGTGGGTACGACCACCTGCCAAGCCAGAAAGAAATACTTTAGCACAACCTGTGCTTGATATATTCTATACTTATAATATTTGACATAACAGTCCGTGTCTAATTTCATATGACATATATAATCCAACAAGAGTTCATGAATAAGAAAAATAAGCAAAATGAAGGAATGAAAAAATAAGATAATAGAAATATACAATAATAATAAATTTAGATTCTTTGATAAAATAAAAATTCATTGATTGATAACCGATGGATAATCGAATGATTTGCAATACACTTCAAAAAATGGAATGCACACCCACGTATTAATATCCTCACACATTCCATCAGCATCTTTGTATGTATTCCATGAAAGAAAAAAAAAATGAAATGCGATCCCTTCCATTTCATTAAATGACAGAGAAATATAATCAGTGATTTTATAAAAATTATGTCTAATTCTTCATTCTTTTTTGTCTGAATTTATACCAAGATGATTCTATGTATTCAACTGTTCATATTGTTCTACCAATATTTATTATACTTATTATACTTTAGTCAACAACACTTTCGTAAAAACATGCTGCACGCACCACCCGCGCGTGCCATTTATATATAAAATACTGTTGTAGTGTCAGTCCCACAACTCTTTAAGTGGTTCCAATGACACAAGCACGCAAGGCCACAAAACAAAGATAAAAAACCAGTGCGAGAATGATAATAGAAAGAGTTGGATGAGACTAATAAAGGAAATAAAAAATTAGAAATGAAAAATATGAATGATGCTTTTAACCCACAGGGCGTGTTCCCGTTGTTGCATTATAATTACGACAAATTGAATCGTTCAACTGCCTTTGAGATCGTGAGACAATTGTGTGGGAACTAAAATTAATTGAAATACAATGAAAAATAAACAAATGAATAAATAATTCATACAGACAGAATTGTGGTTGTGATGATCATTTATTTATTTTTATTTTTCTCTTCGATACATATTATTGATTTTTATTTTATTCTGATATCATTGGTGATCAAGTTGAAGGGGAAACGAAGGTGTAGTCAATGCTGCAAGGCATATAAATACATATATATCTACATATAAATATATAATACAGGGGGCACCATCAAGAGACGGCATATGAATATTTATTACCGCGCAATCGGCCGTGTATAATTGCACAGTCGTGTAGCCCTCTCTGTCACACGTAGCAAGAGCTTGGTGAGAGAGATGTATCTGTGTATAAACTCAACTCTATAGACTGTGGCGACTAACCCTTCAGGGGCCTGCGCGTAACTCGGGTGGCACAATAATGTCTAATCACGACACGAGGAAAATCAAATACGTCTGTTAATTGAATTTATGAGATGTAGAGGTTGGATAAAGTGAAATTCAAATTGTTCTACATCGTATTGGAGTTTGATATCGATTTTCTCATCTAATGACAAACGACGTGAGAATCTGATTAAGTAATTAGACTTTATGTTGATTGAAGAAATTATTCTTGTATCAATGTTGAAGTTATCACATCACGTAGATTATTTGACATTTCATTTATTTAAAGCTGTTTTTCACTACAGATAAAGATTATTAGACATAAATTTCATGGGCACATCTAGACGAGAAATGAAATTATAAGTGGATAATATTTCAGGTCACTTACAAAGTGTAACCTACACAATATTGTGATATAACTCAATTTATAGTTATATTTTCTAATACACATTTAGCATGTCACTTTATCGCAGTGAATTGTTCTTTTTTTTTGCCGTGAGTAACATGAATAGACAAATAAAATTCTGGTTTAGACGAGTTCATTCATTCCAATGAGAACTGGGTGAGTCGAGAGTAAAATGTCTTTATACTAAATAGGAGAGTCACCCACGCATAAATGTTTACAGCGGTTGTTATTACAATGAATTATGAGACGGACTGTCATCTCTTTTAAAATACACACACGAACTTCATGGCATATTGAAACGTGAAACCTGTTCAAATGAAACATGACCGACAATATAATTGAATTACTATATGAAAAACTGTATGACGTAGTGATGAATGAAAACGAGTGGATAAATAACGTAAATTCGGAGAAAATTTCGATATGAATAAGAGAAATTGAATATTTTCAGGAATTTATTACTCAATTATATTAATTCATTATCGTTTGTGTACTTCGAAAATAGAAACACATCCAAACAATTGATACAAACAACAATAACTCCTTAATTATTCTTGTCAATGTTTGGGACCGTTAAATCAAATCCAATTCAAAACTTTCAATAGATGGAAAATATTTATTTGTGTTAATAATTCCACGTAACATTCACTGCTATTTTGGAATGTGGCTGTGAACGCACTTGACCGTCAATACGTTTACCAGAACAATGTCCTTGCATCTATTATTGGAATATATTCTCGTGATACTTTCTTTAGAAATATCGGTATTAATCTCTGCAGAAGAATACATTGAATTCATTACCAATACAGGAGATGTATATTGCATAACGTTTATTTGGTATTATATTTAATCATCTATTGTAACCTCCAATTGTTCGATTTTGAAGAATACCTTCTGTCTTGAACGGAAGCAAATTCATTAATTATTGTAATCGTACTGTCGTGTGCAGGAGGATCATAAAATGAATTGCAAATTATCTCTTGACTAAAATAAGTATTTATCGTTTCATTTAAGATTTTAAACGAAATCAGTAAGACAATTAATCATGACAACAGAGTTTTGCCAGTTCACAAAGCAAATAAGGTAATAAATATTGGATTTAACATTAATTTCGATTGACCAATACTTTTTTTTTCACTATTTTTACCTGTGAAAGTTCTTTCTCAGTCTTCCAGCGCGAAAATACATCCCACAATGTAGTCAATGCGTTGAAACGAGTGAAGAAATATATGTTCAAACGTTGAGTGTGTATCCGACGCTACACCCTGCACATAGTAGATATAAATGCAACACCCAGACATTAGTTGCATTCAAAACATTCCCTAATGTTTCATCTGAGAATTTATAACATATTTAACGTTGGTTGGGGAGGCAGAGATACCAGACGCGATAACCGCCGCACCGCTCAACTGCGTATTCCTTTTGTTTTTTCAAGATTTATGAATGGTGAGAAAAAAATGAGGTGCCCACAGAATGGCAATGGTGAAAAGAGAGGGAGGACTTGTCCTCCACGATACAGAGAGAAAGAAGAAATGAACAAGCCTGAGTTGTCGCCATTGTGCGACAGCATTAGGTAGCCTTGGTTGGTGCTTCATCATCGATGATACCACAGACACCAGGCAAGCAAAGAGGAAAAAATAAATGAATGAATAAATAGAAAAAAGGAAAGAATGAATGAAAAAATAAGAAAAAATAATCAGAACTGATATTAAAAAGAGAATTAATAGTTTAATTCCTCATTCCTCACTATTACCTTCTTCATCATGATGTTTTTTTTTTGATATCAAATCAAAGTTGTTTATTTAAAGAAAGAAAAAAATATGTATATTTATTCATCCACTCAATTATGGCATTGATGACTGATTACATCTGTCAAGATCTATGTAGATCTTTACGGCTCGCTCCTTTCTCTTTATCTATCGATCCATCCTTGTATAAATATTCTTAATCATCTTCAATGGCATTAGAATCGATTTCACTACTTTATTGCCAAATAAATAATTCAGCATACGATCGACTTCACTTTCATGTGATAAATCATTGTATTTTTTTTCTGCATGCACAGTTTTGAAACTTTATATAATTTACATGTATAATATTTGTTTATATAATTTTTTGATAAAAATAGAAAGATTTTTTCGAATTTAGTAAAGATATGAGTTGAGATAGTCGTTACGAATTGATTTTGTATTTAAAAATGAGGGGATTCAGATTGTTTGCGATTGTATTTAATATCCATTTTTTTATATTTAATCGCATGTGGAAATTATCACTACGCGGTTTGTTGTTTATTTCTTTTGTTTATCGCTACTTAACTCAGAATCTCCATAAACACGTGCATAGCGATCTCTGAATCGAGATTATATCACGATTAAATTCGAAGTAGAGATAAAAGGAAATAATAGTGTCTTGTGTGGCGCCAGTCAGGACACGATATGGCGTTTATAAAATTCTATTCAACATTTTTTTTCATCTGCTTCGTAGGCTATTCAGTCACTGCACTCATAATGAATTCATTTTCACATATATTAATAATTCAGAGAATTTTCTGACTGAACTGAATTAATTATGTATATATTTTTTTATTTTGGAACATTTATAATGAAATGGAAAAAAAATATTGCAACTATTCGTTCTATTGGAGAAACTGTATTTTTCTCCATGAATCTATTGATAGATAATTTTTTTTGACTGATTTTGTAAGTCATGTACATAACAGCGCAATATAAACGGTCGTTTTTATGTGTATATTCGTAATGCGATGCCGTATATAGTCGTAAATGTGCATCTGTTGAGTATCGATATAAAAGTCGCTTGTCGGATCTGATCATTAAGTTCTCGTTTGTGCTGCTGCATCGATAAAAAAAACCGGTCGCACACCCTGTATATAATCATCTGGTAGACGACGTTATTTTTGTATGGTGGTACAGTATTTTTGTGTTTACATATGGGGATTCAGAAACTTTTCTATTTTAGTCAATCAATTTAATTTCAAGTAATTCAAACACGCAAAACCATATCATCATATTGTATAACGAGAAGCTCGATTGCGTTGCACCGGGAAGAAACTCTAACGGCAGAAAAATGTGTATTACAATTACATTAGTAGCAGAAATAATGACATTTTGCAAACGAGCAATAAAACAATAAATTCTTTTGTACACATCCAATCCACGAAAAAAAAGAAACGAGAAAATACATATATACAAAGATGCATAACAAACGTTTGAAGTATCTCCCTCAACTGTGGCCACTAATTAAAATAACAAATGAAACTCCCTATTTTAAAAACCCTCGTCTTCCTAAATTTTGCCTTTTGTTTAATAACAATTTATAAAAAAGACGTGAATGATGTATCAGTTGTGTTCCACCCACCTTCGTATGTATCCTTCGAGGCTCAAAAAAATAAAAGTTCCTTTTTTTTTGTATTCATGCCTATGGGCCACTTCATCTTCACCCTCTCACCCATCTTTCTCGCGTCGTCAATTAAATTTCTTTTAATCGTCTCAAGTAATCGTTCGAAATTAGAGACGCTGTCAGTTTGAACTGCACAGAACTATCTTGTAGCTCCCTGATTATCGCTTTTTCTTCTTCTCCCTTACTCCACACTTGAGTATAAAATATACGAATCACCGAGTGGAAATATAAAAAGAATAATTCCTCTCCTTCATCTTTCTGTTTTTCTTTTATTTTTTAATTTGTTCATTTATTCTTATTTTTATTGGGATTTTTATTTCCTTTTCTCATATTTTGTTCTTCTTCTCGCGCTCTCCATCTCTGTTCCTCTCGTTCATATGGTCTCTCTTTCAAATCCTACTCCACCTTCTCTTCCACTTGGATAGGGAGCACTTAGCAGAATACGTCCCAGTGATTATTGGCCGTGATAATGATCGAGTCGACTTCGACAGAGACTTGTCTATGGCCGTGATTGGTAAGCGAGCGCGCGCAAACGTTATACTGATTCCTTGAGGCCATGCGAGGGTGGTTATTAAGCGACCCAGCGCGGTAACATCTTTAAGAGTTAACTCTCCCTTTACTCCACTTCATAAAACGAAAAAATTCATCTTGCAAAATTGTCCTGTCACTCTGTGAAAGAAAAAATATTATAAAGAATGACATGAAACGATTCGCAGTTGATAATTAATCCTCGAATGATTGAACGAGACTGTATAATAATTCTCTTTATCTTTTCATAGTGACCAAGATTTCGTAAATTGTTCTTCCTACTTTTTTTTACACAATTTACTATCGATAAAAAATCATATTTGTGATATTTTTAATACATGAAGTACTTTTAGTACTACAAATCCACAATCGAATTCAAAATCCGAAACAAAAATATAGTTTTTACTTTCAATGGTATAATTCCATTTCGTCTATGTTCGGATGGCCTCCGGAGACAATATAATAACTCAGCAATTAAACACAAGAGTGATTAAGAGCGGATTATAATTGGCCTACATAGACTATACGAACAGGTATGCGAGATTACACAACAGCAAATTTTCAGAGCGTATACATATATATTTTGACTCTCTTTATCTCTTCCGCCCTCTCTTCCACTCTTTACTCACGTCTTTCGTCTATGTTTCAACGGTAGACAACTATACATCTATATGATGATAAATCTTTGTGAAATACATGAACAGTAACTGGTAACCGATTCATATTTATACGACTGTTGTGATATATTAGCCATTATAAAGAGTTATATGCTATAAGTTCTCTTCTCTATGTAGTTTTTTTTTTACCCGAGTTCTATGTGTTCATAGAAATTATAATGATGGTTTTCGAATGATCACTGCGATTGAGTAACTATCTTCATTCATAGTATGAAATTTTATATTATTTATAAGATCAATGTGATGTATACAAACTTTTACTTCAACTATGACTCGTTCGGTAGCCCAATTTAACTATAAAAAATTAGTTGATATTCATCGATGGTTTCTATAATTTTCTATAATATATGAGCAGAATCAATATTTCCGCACCATATTGATTATGAATACATGAAAGGAAAGGCTCGTTTGAATTTATATTTCAAAATAAATTCCACAGATGTGATTACGTAGCTGGGACACACTTGTGAAATATTTATAAATAACTCTTCCATCGGACCGATACGATGAATATATTCAATTATAAAGATAACACATTGATTTGCATAATTTCAAATTATAATATTTGTGGATGAGAAATATTTAATATGGGAAGAAAAATCATCAAAATATTACAAAGAGTATTATCAAAAAGGAATTAATATTGTTTAATTAATATTGCAAGTAATATTTGGGAACATGTTCATTCTTTTGTTTATTTTAGTTGGAAAATTCTTCCAATTTAACGGTGACTTATTCGAAATTTTGTAAAGCTTAATCAATAACGACAGAATGTATGTGAAATTGTGTTATGTTCACTAAAAATTTGAAGCATCAAAAACTCCTAACTGGAATCTCAACGTTGTTATTGATAAAATAATATCATGAGTGAGTTGAAGAGAATTTAATGCTATCTTTTGGGGTAACTTTATCAATATTTTGCTTTCTGACAGTCATAATATTATGTTTTCCAATAAAAATATTATGGAATTTCGACGATTCAATGAATATCTTAAATACTTATGGAGAGTTTTCAAATAATTACAATTAGTCTACATTACGAGACACAAACCAATATTGATATTAAATTATAAATACGATATTGGAGTGTTGCATAGATGAATAAATTTTATTAAAATTTCATATGATATCTGTTACCGAACACCTGTGGAAATAATTAGTGAAAAATTTAACGATAAGAGTAACAGAAAATATGAAATATTATCGAATTCATTCAATTTTATTCTGATAATTCAATGATAATTGCGCAGCACTTGAGTAACTCAACGAAAATCTTAATTTTCAAATGATAAACTTTTGCTTTTGAACTCTCTATAAAATATAATAAAACAAGATGAATTGCCTACGACACATATTGTTTTTATCTATAATTCCATGGAATATATTCTATTTATAACACTCTATATAATTAGTGGATTAACCCAACCATGAGTTTGCTAATCATGCTAATATATACTTGATACAAATTCCTATAATAATATGTAATCCGTGAAAGATATCTATTTTCAACGCATAATTTTTATTTTAGGACATGTAGCGGTATACCAATGTCACGGAAGGTTTAGTGTCGCGTCACGAACTTGATCAATTCAATCCAAAACACAAAAACACATCAGTTATTCTTTGATTTTCATAATGATTCATCACTTCCACTAAATACTTCTCATTTTCTAATGCAAACACGATCTTTATTCAAAGCGATGAATAATAGAAATATAAATTCATCAGTGATACTACAGAGCACATTAGAAAAATCTTAATTTATGTTTACAGTGAATGCAAAAAAAATCCTGCTCAAAAATAAAAGAAAAAAGTTCGTAGACACGAACAAATTATACGGTTTACAATGCATTTTAATTCAGCATTCACGGTGATTATGTCTTTTGGCGGGTCTCAGAGGTCTCGAAATTTTCACCCTTCGCTTTATATATGTATACATAAATATGTTTTGGCGACGAGATTATGCCGCATGAAGACGCAAAAATATCCTGAACAAATTACACGCACGCTAAGTGGTTGGAGAGAGATTCAAATGATTATTATTACCATACACACACATGGAGGACACGAGTAGATAGTTGGACTCTCAAATGCCTTTCTCAGAACGTTTATACGCGTTTGGGCCCTTTACTCATTTGAATGCGAATGTTGTAATGGCAGTGATTCGTCCTTAACTGGATCTTTATCTTTGCCGTTCAACTCCCCTATACTCAAATCCATGTTTCAACTCTTTCATTACATTAAAAAACACATTTTAAATGGCAGATACAAGAAAAGCATCTTCTCTAAAACAATATGCTATAAAGTTTAATTGATCTGTGTGATATGTCACTCTGATGACCACTGGTATTGGTACCTAAAATAAAATCAGAGCCATTTATTCTTTCCATTCCAACCACTGTACTTCTAAAATAGAAGAAAAAAATGGTAAAAATGATACTGCGTTGTGCTTGAGGCCCTTTTTTTCACAACCGTACAGCAACCCTGTTATAATCGTCAGACTGCGCGCATTATATCACCTCAAGGGACGTTAAAATTGTCTCGGAGAATCCTGGTGGTAAAAAGAAAAAAAAAAAAGAAAAAAACATTCCTCAAGCGAGCGCACAGCGGAAGGACAGACGTTGGTTGAAACGAGATCAGTGTGCATTGGAATCTCACAAGTCTCTTCTTCTCGTGGGTGGATCGACGTTGTCTATATAACCAGTCGGAAGAAAAAGTCCTACGGGCCTACCTTTCTCTTTCTTCGAGCTCTTCTTTACATTGTATATACAGATATACTGATATGGGATACGCTCATCATGGAATATAATACCTGTGGTGGCTACAGGGATGATTGCCATGTTGGTGTATATGTTGTGACTACACATAGTTGACTAGTGTATTCCTTCGCCGAAAATATGCCTGCGATCATTGTAATTAGAGTTGATTCTGCGGCGCCAAAGACTCGACTATGATTGGCCCTTTGATGGTAGGTACAAAGATCGAATTTGAAAATAAGAGATAGAAAGAATCCAACGAAAAAAAAATAAAATGAAAGAGTTGAAAATAATAATAAGAAACATTGGAACATCTATGCGCACACAATAGTTGGTTGTTATTTGACTCAGTGAATTCGTCGAATAACCTGAAAGAGCACATTGGAATTTCGTGGGTGGTTCTTTGGCACTTGAAAAATGTCCCGAGGCATGTTGACCATAGTGACCGAGTAGATGGGATATACATTGGATATAAAATTTGAAAATGAAATTGGGAAGGGAAGAAGTGCAGGGCATTGCACGAACTAGATTTTAAATGGGCCAACGACCTTTTGGATCATCATGATTTCGTCGAATAAAGATCATAATAGACTTTATTATGCGAAATAAAACGCTCTTGAAGTGACACTTGTTGCTGGTCTTCATTGAGCAACAGAATTAATTTTCTGTCGGGTTCTATTGATAACACGTTCATGGTTATACTTTTTGTATTTCTACCAATTAATCATGTCTTATTGGAATCTATGCGGTTCTCCACTCCCACAACTGCCTTTTAGTGAACTACAGAAATCGGCATGCGATATTTTTACTGAATTTATTTTGCGGAATATATTTTCATAACTGTTGCAAAGGATACTTGCAATGACATCTAGTAAATGATGCAGTTACCGCTGTTTGGGTAGGTTGATCCATGAATGGACACTCCATTCTGGAGAACTAAACTGCGGCGAGATGATGGTTGAGTGCCGATGGTTGGTGCAGTAGGAATCAGGATTGGAGGATTGATATTGATGATGATAATGCTGATGATACTTCTCTTTCAGTCATGAAAGGAAGAGATAAAAATGAAGAATAAAATTAAGTAACATCTGGTTCTAAACACCAATGCAGCATCTTTTATGTTGTTTCACTTTACAGAACTGAAGAATGTAATTACATAAAAAGAGTAAAGAACACTGCATGACATGGCAAACTTCACGAGTTGACATCTTCATAATCAGTTCTTCTGATAGAAATTCATGCAGGGGTTGACTGCGTAGTTGATAGACACTAATTGCACTAATTGTCAAGAAACTGATTTTTTCGTTCTAATTATTCATCCAACCGACATTAATAATTATTTTCTTTTTACAGTTCTTTCATTAGCGTGCGCATTTGTACTGTTTCTCAGCATCCAAAGCTCAGATGCCTATTCGGAGCAATTTACATCGGGAGTCAATGCATTTTCCAACAAATTCTTCGAGGTAAACTCAATAACAATTAAAACTATGAATCAAATTGAAGTATTTAATGAAAACGATACAAAGCCCAGCTTTCTTCAGCTGAGTTCAATCAAGAGAATGTTTAATTCAATAATTATTTATGATAAATATTAGATGTTGAGATATTGCGTCTTATTACAGACTTGGGCGAAACAATCGGAAGGCAATTTAATTGCCTGTCCATTCAGTGTTTTAACTGTATTGTCCATGGCAATATGCGGTACTGTTGGTGAGACAAGACAAGAAGCTAAAACTCAATTGGCGATTGACCTCGACAATAAATCCGTTAGGAAAGGTTACAGATACTTCATTTCCACTTTACAAGTGAGTGCCATGGCAGATAAATAATCACAAAATATCTCATACCCTAAGATATTAACGTAACTGACTGATTTTTTAATTTTCAGAACTCCACCAAAGTTGAAGTTCGCTTCGGAAATAAAATATTTGTCAGCAATAGATTCAACATATTTCCGCCTTACTCCGAGTTTATGGTGAAGAAATTCCATTCACGCCCGGAGAGCATCGATTTCGGAAACGCTCAAGCAGCCGCTGAGAGAATCAACAATTGGTGCCGGGAAACAACAAATGATAAAATTCAAACAATTATAACACCCGGTAAATATAATGCCATCAAGAAATTCATTGACTGATTTTTATATTTCAACTCATCTCATCGCTCATTGTGATAGACGATCTGACGGACAGTCTGTTGGTGATGATCAACGCTGTTTACTTCAAAGGCAAGTGGAAGCGATCATTTGACAATGTCACAGAAGATCAATCTTTCACCCTTTCCGATGGAAATGGTGTTATGATACCAATGATGAAGACACAAATCAGTAATAGTGGACTGATTCTTGGCAAAACTGTGCAGTACATAGAATTGCCGTACGAGGTAATGCGATAGCATTCGGAATATATGTAATTCAGATTCCGATTTTCAAATTTAATGTCTCAATTCTTTCACGATCCAAACAGAACGATAATGAACAAAATCGTATGAGCATGTATATTATTCTTCCGATCGACACGAATACAGTGGATACTGTAGTTCATAGATTACATGAAATCGATTTCAAAACTCTAGACAACCCAAGGACAAAGTCGACTTTCTATATGCCAAATTTCGAGATAGAAAGTGAGATCGAGATTATTCCATTACTAAAAGAGGTGAATTAGTAGTCAACGAAGGAGATGCACTGTGTTTTCGACTCTGCGATGATTCAACGAAATCATGTACTAATCATTCCTTATATTTTATTTCACAGATGGGATATAAATTGTTTGAAGATAACGCAGACTTCAGTTTTATTTCACCTAATTCTAATCTGAAAATTGGAAAAATGACCCAGAAAGCATTCCTCACTGTGGATAAAGAGGGTAGTGAAGCTGCTGCTGCTACTGGTATGTGCAAAAAATAAAAAATCATGAATATAACATTGGATTTATATGGACACTGGCTGAAAAAGAAAGAAAACTGAAGCATTAAATGTCCATTCCAGTTGTCGGCTTTGGGTTACGGTCGTCGGAAATTGGCGTGAGAGTTGACAGACCATTCTTCGCTGCGATTGTGATGAAAAGCACTGGAACTCCATTGTTCTGGGCACGTGTCAATGATCGTCGAGAGCGAGTAGGAACAACAACACAGAGTACGATATGATGTAATTACTCCTGAAATAAGAAGATACAGAGAGTTAATAAATGTAACTGATGATAAAATTTGAGATGTAATTTCTCATGCTTTCAGTATTACGATACTTCAAAATTCATTTTTATTAATCAAATGATTCGAACAGTTGAATAGTCGAAAACTATATCAAATCATATTATGGAACAATTCACCGTCAAAGTTTAGAATTAAAGTGAGATTGATGTTGACAGTAGATATCGTCCTATTTCAATAATCACCCACCATTATCCGAGTAAAGCATATGGAACTCAGTATCGAAATGAATGAAATTGCTCTGAGACAGTGTCATTATGGATACTGGAAACAAATTCATGACCATAGATATGTTATCAATTGGCGTGGAGTACCAATGAGATTTCGAAATACTTCATTGCTAAATGATTGGTTTTTTTTTCAGATATTCCATCCGGGTGTCGTTACGAAAACTTCATGACAACTAGAAACGATCTGACACTCAGGGATTTTGAGTCGGGATCGAAGTTGTTCTCTGCCCAATTTTATCAGGTATAATAAATGGGAATCAAACATAACACGGGATGAATATCACCAAAACACACAAATATGTTATAAGATTGAAACATACTGACGAATTATGGATAAACAAATAATTTCAGACATTAGCGAAGGAGGAGGCGAGCAATTTGATCAGTTCACCAATGAGTATTTTAATTTTATTGGCAATGGCGACATATGGTGCTGATGGCAACACAAAACAAGAATTAGTAAATGCTTTACATTTACCATTTGAAGAAGAATCAATTCTACGCAACTTCCATGATTTGATTTCGGATTTAAACGTAGGTGTTTGCAAATCGTCGCAATGCAAAATATCATGAGCAGTCGTTTCATCATTACATGTTATGAATTACCATATTTTAGGGTGTTACAGGTGTTGAACTTCACTTAGCTAACAAATTTTTCATCGACAATGAATACCCACTAGATCGTTGCTTCCAAAAAACTACCACCGATGCATTTCAATCAGAAATACAGAGTATGAATTTCCGAGATACAGCCACTTCTGCTCAAGTGATTAATGCTTGGTGTGAAAATAAAACCAAAAA
>JAPYZF010000199.1:0-146088 GCA_030523045.1 Meteorus cinctellus | reverse complement strand
ATCCTTAGGTGATGGCATTCCACGTGTCTCATAAGTTGACACACATCAAGTTCCGTTTTCAGCGCCAGCTTGACAGGACATTCGTCTCCTCCTTTTATTTATCTCTTCATATATATACATAAAACTAACATATTCGAAATTATACATATTTCTTCAGCGCAACTCCATATTTACGACATGTTCACTTTCCCAATCTGTTCTTTTTCATTTTATGAAACGTGTCCATTGCGCAAACAGCAACTGATAAGTTCCAGTGAAGTAATAAAATAATTTATTTCTTGTTCGTGAGGGATGACTATCAATATCTTCATTTAACAGTAGGAACTCTGCAGTAAAACGAAATTATCTATTGATTCCGATGACTATACAAACGTGGCAATGCAACATATTTTTTCATAAAACGCCACGTACTCACTTGGAAAAAAGAGCGATAAATTTTGAATTATTGCATTTCATTAATTTCCAATCAATCTCCAAGGATCAAACGTTTGATCTAACGTTTGCTCATTCATGAGAAGCACATGAAGAACAGCGCAGGCGCCAAGCAAAATAAATAAATTCACACTCTATAACAGTATGAGTTACCTACGCTCTCTGTCGGTCAAAGAAATTCGCTACAGTGTTCTGTATTATCTATTGACGGAAACTCACTCGTCCAATTCGGTGAATCGAACATTCGAGAAAGTGGACTTTTTGTTACATTGATCATCCCTGAAACGGATTATTTATTTATTTATTTTTTTGTTTCTCTCTATTTAACACATTCTAGGAAGAAATTCATGGCGCAGTGAAAATGCACATCGAGAGAGGAAGAATAATATATGAAATTTAATACAGTTCGGATTTATTCTTTTGAATTTTGGTGATTCTCAATCCTCACAGTATTCTGCGCATGCGTCCTCGGTAGGACGAGATTATTATTATTTATCATGCATGTATATACTGTAGGCGTGTGTACATAACCTTTTTTATTCTTATTTTTGTTTTCTATAAATTTCGTGAATCTTGATGTTGATAAACAATGAATTGTTTATGTGCAATTTGTTGCAGTCGATTAGAATCGTCAGACGATATTTTTACTACACAATGTGGCCATATATTTCATTTTCCATGCTTAACTCAATGGCTTGAGAGGTTAGGATGCTCATTGTGTACAATAATATTTGCTTTATTACATTTATTATCAAAAAATCTTATCTCATATTTTGAATTAATTTGCGTTATGAATTTAACCTCAATTATTCAATGTTGCTAATCCATATTTCATGAATTACAGGTCAAAAACATGTCCACAATGTCGTGAGAAAACAAATGCATCAAAAATCCATCGTTTATATTTCAATATATCTAATAATGATACAATCAAAGAAGATTCTTCGGCGTTGCAGGAACGAATAGATAATTTAAAATTCCAAATACTCTTACGAGATAAAGATGTCACAGACTTTAAATCAAAAGCTGCAACATTGCAAGCACAACAATCAGTATTGCGTTCAGAAGTCAAAAAATTGGAAGCAGAAATTGAGCACAAAAATTCAGCGATTCATGCATTGAAAGAGCAAGCCAAATATTATAAGCAGACTCATGATGAAGGAATTAAATATAAACAACAGGCTGAAGCACTGAAAAATAAATTAAATCAATTCAAAGAGTGAGTTTGTTTGTATAAAAGTATTATTTATGCAGAATGAATTTGTAGTTTGATTTATTGTCTTATGCTGATGATTTTCAGTGTTCAAACGCTTTTAGTCTCTACAAATGATGAGGCTGATGAATTGATATCGCGTACTGATGATCCCAATAGACTTGCAACATATGTATCAGCCTTAAAGCGGTAATTTTTTATTGAGAAAAAAATTGGATAATATTTTATACAAGTTCAAGTGTGTTTATCTGTTTATTATGATTTTTAGAGAGCTCACTGTTGGATTAAACAATAGGAAAGAGTATCGAATGATGATAAAGCAATTGCGACAAGATTATAACAAAGTAACTCTTGACAATAATACCTTGAAGGAGAAATTGTCGAAAATGAAGTAAACATTCAAAATTGTTTTTGATATATTGATCATTCAATTCATGTCTGATGAATTTCTTTTGTTTTTACTTTTTTAGTTGTATAGAAGAGGTGGTCCAACGATTGGAAAGTGAGAATTTAGAGCTCAATAAAAGGCTTGATGATATCAGGAAGTCTCAGCATTGTACTGAAATAACTTCTGATGATCTGTTGAAAAAAGAATCATTGAAATTACCGAAAAAAACACTGAGAGTTTCCTCACCGGAATTCGATTTCAAAATTCCACTAGACAATAATTCAGGGAATGAAGATGAAGAAAATTTACAAAATATACGATTCAGAGTGCAAAATTTGATCCCAGACAATAAAAGAAAAATGACACGATCCAATACAAAAAATGCTGTCGCAAGTAGCTCAATTCTGGCAAAGAAACCACGTCTTGCTCATAATCCAACGGTAATTTATCATTCATAGTTCATCCTTCATAAATTGCTGATTTAATTGCGCAGAGAAGTGTTGTAATTGAAATATATTCTTTTGTTTTTAACTATAGTCGTCAACAGGACCTCGAGATGAAACTTATGTTTCTGATGGAATGGGTGGTTTTGCCAAAATTGAACACTTCCCACAAGGAAACGGCGGTGCGATTAAAAAGAGATCAAATTCTATTACTAAATCCCGCAGTAGTCAGTCAAGTAATGGCGCAAATAATCAAAATAAAATCGACTACTTTGTCGACTTAACAAACGAAGTTGGCTTTAAGTAAGCAGGAAAATACAAACGATTTTTTTATGAGTATTAAATTATTGTTCTAATTTGTATAAGAATTTCTTTTTTGATTAATTACTTTTTCTTGGAGTGTTGGGTTATAAATTATTTCCAGTGAATAAAAACAATTGAATCAATAATTTCAAAAGTTAAACGAAATTTATTCATTTTTATTCGAACAAGTCATTCCCACACATATTTCATCTTCTTTTGTTTGTTTATATTGAGAGGTTAATTGATAATCGATAAATTATTAGTAAAATATGTCATCAATCGATAAAAATTTTCACCGAGTTGGGCGTAAGACTAATTATGCAGATTATCAAATTAGTAGAATTCTTGATTACACAGAGCCATTAATTCCAATATCGCTTGGGATATCAACAATTGATCCTTATCGTGTCAGAGAAATCGACGACTTTTTCATAGTGAATATATAGTCAATACAAATGAGGATATTTTTTTATTAACAATACACTGGACACTTTAATTTATTTATTCAATAATTCAGGGAGTTCAACTTCATCGTCAGCAATATAAAGATCGCACTGGGCTACTTCATCCGCTGGAATACTTCAAGAGTAAAAATAAAAATTATAATCAATTAACATGGTCATATTTTCGTGATTATCCAATCAAATATACGGAGTATAGAACACCAATTATTCTTCCAACAACATACGAACGAGCAATTCGTCTTCCAATGCTTCCCAATCGTTCTTTCTATGGTGTCTACAGATAAAAATTATTACAGGTATTTAATTATTATTATTGAAGAATAAATAACATAAAAGGACATTGTATGGAGAAATTAAAATTAAATTCTGTGTGCCTGGTAACTGAATACAAAAAAGAAAATTTTTAATTCAATAACTCACAGGATCCTTTGTACGTAAATGTTCCTCGGGCATCAACTCAGACTTTTTTATATTTTACAATTCCACAAAAGTTTCAACATATTATACATAATAAAATGCATGAAAAACTTTTTTACTTCATTATTATATCATATATTAGTTACAGGACAGTGTGTGAGGGCCTTTGAACCTCAAACGCTGCTACTCATAAAGTATACGGAAAAAAAACGGAAAATAAAAATGATAATGTCACATATAAACTTTTTAATTTTTCTAATTTTAAATTTCAATGACAATTTTTTTTCAGGACTGTATAACACACATTAGTACAAGTAAAGAGATGAATCGGAATGATTCATTTTCATTTCCATCACTGGACATTCATTTAAAGCTTCTCGAAGTAAAAATTCATTGAATAAAAATCTCTCTTAAATATTTTTCATATGTTCAATCGAAATGTCTGAGTAAATTCTGGCATTCTTGCAACAGTGTGAACGAATTCTTGATGTCCAATGCTACCAGTTTGATCCAAATCCAATTCTTGAAGTACCTAAAATAAAAATATCAGTTGGACAATGAAATGAAATTTCGTGAGTAAAATATAATGAATCAAATGAGTTTGTTCTTTGTATCAAAGTTTTAATTGTCCATCAATAATGATAAATAATTTAATTCGAAACACAATAGGAATATCATATTATATATATAATTCCAATTGTCATCGTATATAATTCAAGCATTTCTCTATAGTGTGGATGGCATCGAGAGGGGAATCATGAAAAGCACAAGCATGCGTCCATTATATGTTGAAATTGGTGAGACAATAGCATTATTGTTCTGCTTCGTGCTGTGCAATAACTTCTATATGCAGATATTGAAGGTTTGTACAGACTTTAGTGTATTTGCAAAAGTTTCTTTGAGGAATCTGTTATATACATTGGCAAATACCGTTCATTGCACACTGCTTCAGAATCCCAATAAATCAGCATTGGACATTTCAATACCAATATAATAATGAAAGTTTAATTAAATTGATACTTTGGAGATTCTTTTATGAATGAACCATTTTTTTTTCGATTCAATTCATTATTTGTCACTCTGATTTCTGTGATTACAAAATTTGTTCATTATAAATTAAAGAGAAATATAAAATAAAAAATACCATTTGTGCAACATATTCTGCACTGTCTCGATCGATCCTCAATTTTCCATTTTCTTTAAATCCAGTCAAACGTTCAACAGTTTCAGTCAAATCATCCAATGATAATTGATTGTCATCATCAAAATCTATTGAAGAATTAATGAATGAATGAATAAATAAATAAATAAATAATAGCACGTGCTAATTTTTCCAGATACGTAAATTAATTATTCATTTAATGAATTATAAAATTCAATTTAAATTTATTTACCAAAAATTTTGAATGCCCAATAAGCTTTGATATCAGATGGACAATTTTCAGACATGACTGAACACAAGTCGAGCAAGTCGTCGAAGCTCATCAGGCTATCATTGTCCGAAGAAAATACTCGAAGGATGGATTCACAGAATGGATTGTGCTTTTGTTGAAGAAAGAGTTCAAGAAGAGAAAAAGAGAAGAGAAAAAAAATTGAAAGTTCCATCAAATCTTTTTGTTTTACAGATATAAAACAAAGTGATATAAAATAAAGTTATTTCATAAAGTAACAGTAGAACTTTATGAATAAAATGAAGACAAGAATATTTAACATCAAAGATAAATAAATTCAACATTAATTAAACATTAACTATTGTAATAATTTTTTCATTCTAATTAATTCTCATTTATATCTTCAAATAATTATGGATTATTCAATGTATTCATTTTGTTCATTTTATTCATTCATCCACTAATGAATACACAAAGATAAATTGTTCTATTTTTTAATTATTCACAGCTGTGACACATATTTTCCCTTTAACACATGGACACCATAGATTGCATTATTCTATGCTAACGCGTCCCATGTATTTTATTATTAAATGATAACATAACCAATAATCCATCATTTATGTATTATCCCATAAACAAAACATAAAAGAACCGAATTAATTCACGATATTAATAAAGCAAACAAAAATATTAACTGAAATAAAAATTAATTCTCTATTATTTATTGATCTATATTCAATAATATCTAAATAATTACATAATTTTACATACAATACAATAAATAAAATGTGAAAATAAATGCGAAAACTCACACGAAGTGCAGGGAGCACTTTAAGGATTTCCACAGCTGGCAATCGGTGATGCAAGTTCTGAGCCACCTCAACGGGCGCCAAAGTCTCAAAGAGACTGAAAATACTGAAAAAGAAAACGGGAGCAAGCGGTGAACCTGGTGCAACGTTAAGCTCCAGCAAACAATCTTCCTAGTAAGTATACTTAAATATATATATACATAAATGCGCCTTTTTTCGAATTTTTCCATATATCCATCCACATATACACACACACATATATATATATTTATATACTAACTGAAGTATTTCAGGTTTATTCAAGTACGTAAGCTGGGCATACTCTTCCAGCATTTCGCGAGTGATCCGCGTTGCTTTCGAGCTTGAACTACCCATTTCTGTGCAATATGATGATCTTCTTGACATATACTAGAATTGAAATCCAATGAAATGCGTATCTGTGTGTGCAGATATTTGTGGATACTGACAGAGTTGATAGTAGGAAATAATCAATAATAATTTCTAATCTTATCAGTGGAATAGAATTAGTCTGATAGATAAATTAAATCCCTGTAAATTGAATCGTTTCTGTTTATATTGTGATATGGATAGTCGAGTTATTCTTCGATATAATTTAGGATTTGTTCAGATTAGATATTGTATTTATTTATAGAATTAATTATGGATGTTACGAATATTATTATAAAGCACCAGTCAAAGTAGTGATCCAGTCATATTCGATATTAATTTCACAGGTATTTCATGTTCAATCAAATGACTTCAATTATTATATCGTTCAATCGTGAAAGTATTTAATAATTCATTCGGGTATTTCATTGCATTGATTAAACTAATGAAACTGATAATGAAAATGTTAATAATAAATAATTAATAAATTTTTGTTGAGCAATATAATAGTGAAGAAGAATTATTTTACTAACTGGCTTCGAATTCTGTATTGAATTACAAAGAAAATTTTATAACTGTTCAAAAAAAAAATACCAAAACACAAAACACAAACAATGAAACCTCTTCATGTTAAATCCCACCCATGTCGCATTCACAATTGCATAACTCATCGACCGCATATCCAATCCAAATTCCAACCACCTACGAATCTCAATTGACCGATTTTACATAAATTAAAAAAAAAAACTTTGAAAAAAGTCCAATTGTCTTTGAAATACGACTCTGTGATTTTTTATTTCTACAAATATTGTAATTTTTTTTGTTCTTTTTGTTTCATTAGTTTCATTATTGCAATTATTCTTGTTTCATAATTTTTATCACTTAATATTCGTTTGTTGAAGTTGTTTGCATGCATTATTATGCATGTATCTACATAGACATACGCATGTGAGTGAATATGGCTTGTGGATAATGGGCATCCAGAGGGAGAGCTCAAGTGGACCATGCGAACTTGACGTTCCGACATGTCAACAGCAACTATGCATCATCGAATGTCTGTCGCACGTATAATGCATCCGGGATACGGGTAATGGGCACTGTGTGTTCATTACAATAATCATAGAAGCGAGACCGAAACACCCTCCTATTAATACAAATACATATATGGAATAACACCATAGACATTGATGTATAAATCGTTAACTGTCTGCATATTCAATTGGTAAATCGTTGGAATTGTATTATTTCATGTTCTATCATGTTACTGTTTCTGTTTATGTTGAAGGGATGTTTTGAAATTGTTTTAGATAAGTTGAAGCATTTCATCTCCGGATCCCTTCTCACTTGTCTATGTAATTTATGTGTTTGAGATGGAAACGAATTTCAAACTGTCGTTACTGTGAATGAATACGAATTGGTTTTGTGAGTTAGGAATGAGCAGATCAGTTGTCAATGTGTTTTGATGAGACATTTTGAAGTGTTCATTACCGTTGTGTTACTCTTAGTGTCTATGCATGTCATTAACATGCGATTCTATGGATTTGTGGTGAGAGTTTTTTAAAATATTAATAGAAAATTCAAATGGAAAATAAACTTTGGAACAATTTTAAATGAGAAGTTTTTTTTTGCAATTCTCAATTATCTTTCAATTTCTTTTATAATTACTTGAAACGACTGAAAGCCATTTGAAATTAAAACGGGAACGCCCATAAATACATTATTAACATCAATATTAATAAATAATATAAATAAAAAAATATTTCCCAAGCAAATTAAATCATAACATAATTACAGACAAGTACAAAAATAAAACTTAATTTTACTTCCAACAAGTTTTCATCAACCACTTTTACCCATCAGTCTAAATTAAAACGTTACAAAGACTCAGCAGTAAAAAAAAGGAAAAGAGAACAAAATTAAATTTCATGCATCGATACAGGAAAAAAAAATTCGTCTACCAATGTGGAAAGTGGTTGTAGCAATGACGAAATAAAATAAAAGTGGGATACTGAATGTCGAAATAAATGAATTAAAAAACATTTCATTGGTACTTTCAGATCGTTAAATAATTTTCCGTGTTCTACCAATTAGATTTGTCAAGTGACGGATCGTTTCATCAATTGCGTTAGTAGTTTAGTGGATGCAATATAGAATTGGTGATAGAGATGGGGTGTGAGTAGGTGTTGAAGTTGGCAATGTCAGTTCACGGACAGCCCATTCAAACTCTATTGAATTTAAATTTCTCCAATATACGATACTGTGAGCGAGGGAGAAAAGCTGGTGGGGTTTTGTAGTGGGAACGAACTCGTGTTAACCCGTGCCCGTTAGCTGCGTATAATTCAGTTGATCCGCTTTCATATATATATATACATGCACATATGAAAGAACCACTGGGATGTCGTCGCACCCTCTCTCAATATCTATTGGCAAGATAATGTTTAAATACACCTGGACGAGTCCTTTGTTCACTTTTATTTCCTCGATATTTTGTTCATTCTTTTTATAATCCGAATTGTTTTCTACTGTTTCAATTATTGAATGAGAAAAAATGTATTGAACAGTTTGTTTGATGATTATATCGATGAGACTAAATAGGAATGAATATCAACAAACTCGTTGGAATTAATTCTGATACAGAGTTGATCATACTTGTTCCCATCACTTCATTTTGCATTAATGAATTTTTATATTGATAAAATAATTTACAACTTTGAAACCAATGTTTGAAGTTGACGACGTAATATTTTACCAGCTGCATTCTTTGGAATTGATTTTACAATTTTTACACCACCACGTAAACGTTTTTGTGGTGAAACACGTTCTGAAAAAAAAAAATAAAGTGAAATACAATTAAATTATTCAAGTAAAAGAAATAAATGTAAATCAGTTAATGATAGAACAAAAAATTACCATCAACAAATTCGCATAATTCTTTTGGTGTTATTTTTGAAGTTGGTTTTAAAACAACAAGAGCAACAGGAATTTGTCCACAAGCTTCATTATCCTGTCCATAAACAGCAGCATCATCAACATCTTCATGTTTTAATAATAAATTCTCAATTTCAGCTGGTGCAATTTGAAATCCGTTGGTTTTAATCAATTCCTTGAGTCTACCAACAATATATAAATATCCATCTTGATCATAATAACCAAGATCACCAGTATGAAGCCAACCATCACTGTCAATTGCCTGTTTAGTAGCTTCAGGATCATTCCTGTACCCCAACATGTTGTAATCACCAGCAAAACACAGTTCACCAACTTTACCCTCACCAAGTGACTCCAATGTGTCAGGATCAACAACTTTGCAATCAGCACCTGGCAATAAACAACCAATTGTTTCAAATTTTTTCATACCAGATGGACATATGCAGACCACAATTGTTGTCTCAGTCATGCCATAGCCATTTCGTATTATTAATTTGTCTCCTAAACGACTCTGAACAGCTCTATGAACCTGCAACATTAAATTATAAGACAATAAATTGACCAATCAATAAATTAAAGTATCTTTCAATCAAATATTCACATCAATAGGTAAAGGTGCAGCCCCACATATAATTTCTTCAACAGAATCAAAATTATATTTTGCTACCATTGGATGTTTCGCTAAAAAAACCATTATTGGTGGTACAAGTGGTAGAGTAGTAACTCTATATTTTTCAATTGACTTGCAGAATAATTCTGGGTCAAATGACTTCATAACAATTCCTTGTGCACCAACAGTTGCAATGAGTAACATTATTGTGAATCCATATCCATGAAAAAATGGTAGAAACATGAGGTAAACAGAATCAGGAGACTTAGGAAACATCGAGTACCTGAAGAAAAAAATAGTTTTATGATATCATATGACTTATTTATCATAACATGTTTTTTTGTTGGTGTTATTTATTATCCTGGTTGATATGCACTTACACGTGGGCATACCGAAGTGTCAAGAGATTGCGGCTTGATAGCATAACAGCTTTAGGTAACCCAGTTGTGCCACTGGAATAAAGAGTAACAACTTCCTGTTTGTCAGGTTGTGATATTTTTGCTGGTTGATAATAACGAGGATCATTCACTGTTGCACTATTGTCGTTGTTATTAGTGATGATGTCATGAAGAGTATTGACACCATTCAATGATGTCTCATTCTCCAATTGAATTAATTCTATTTTCCATGGCAAATTTTTTACAACTTCATGCATTATCCTTTCAGTACGATGTGATACAAATATTATTTTTGGTTTTGTAATGTTCAAGCAGTGTCGTATTTCATCTGGGAAATAAATTTAATATTTAATTGAATAAATTCAGTATTGGATTGATAATTTGATATTGAGATAAACAAAAGTATTATTTAGTTATTGATCCATTTGATCTGATTATTCGATTGTTAATCACGAAATTGTTAGTTAAATATTGGTAAATTCAATTGTCCTATTGGATTATTTTATTTCGTAATCAATTATTGAGTTTAATTAATGAATTGATGGTTGAATTATCAGATTGGTTTATCAAATAAATTAATTGTACATTCAATTATTTATAATAATTATATTTTTATTGAATTTTTTTATTGATACCTTCAAGATAAGCTGGATTCATTGGTGAAATTGTAGCACCAGTGAAAATTGTCCCACATACAGCAATGAAATAATTCGTTATGTTTTCACATGCAATTGCAACAGTTTCACCAATTTTGATATTTTTATTTTCCAATTCTCTCGCCAATATAATGCTTTGTTTCAACAAGTCACGACTTGTCAATACTTCACCACTTTTTGCGTCAATCTGAAATTATATTTACGACGAAGCATTTCCATTAACTTGTCCAAGCAAACATTTTCCTTTTTTTTTAACGCTTATTTTTTCGCTATTCTGGTTAGTTTTTTTTTATTTTTGGATTCCTTAAAAGCGCTCGCTTCCGAGGACCATCCATCTTCGACGCCCATGACACGATGGGCCAACTACACACGACGACAAAAATGGTCTTGGACGCGCCACGTCGTCGGACATACTCACGCATGTGAAATAGTTTGTGTGTTTGTGTGCTGAAAAGCTCGATGCATCAAGGATAAACGTGGGATGATTTTATAATTAAATTGAAATTTTGTTGTATAAAGAATTGAAAACATTTTTTACTGAATTAAAATATTGGCCAAATTTTCTGAAGTATTTAACGATTAATTCATTCATTTGATTTACTTTTGATTGTTAAATTGTGTATTGGGATAAATAATATCAAATAAATACCTGCAATGAAATAAATAAATAAATAAAGTACTATTATAATTTACTGAAATAATTTGAAATAATATAAATAAAAATTACAACCTGAATATCACGGTTTGGCAAGCTGCTCAATTTATTAAAAATAAATTGTCCAAAACTAATGTCTGGCATATTATAACCCGCTGGGCCTTTTAAAATATTCTCCATATTGTATTGAAAATTATTTCCCAGTACAAATCACCGTCTAAAAAAACAAAAACAACGAAACAAATCAATCCAAAACGTTCAAATAGTCTCAGTAAATATTTCCGCAGACAAATTCTCCAATTTTCATTCTCAAACTCCGAAGAACATGAAGAAAAAACAAAGAATAAAAAAAGAAATGTAGGAAAAACTTTTTTCAAACTTCTTCGATCTTCTTCTCTTCACCCTAAAAACAGACAAAGGTTTACTAAAACTTCTGTAGACAACCGTTAGATATAGAGAATGAATAAAGAAAAAAAAAATGAAAAGAAAAAGGGTTTGAGGGAGAATAAAAATGAAATAAAAAATTGAATTTGAATGACATTTAGTTCAAGATATTCTGCAGGGATTTCTCAGTAGGATTAACCGAATACAATTCAAGTGGATTGAAAATGCCTTTGCTTGTGCAGTGGGGGAAGGAAACAGAGTTTGTCGCGATGTGGATAAGAGAGAGGTGGAGAAAGCCGACTCACGAATGGTTCAGACCAAGTCGGATGCTGAAGGGGATGGAAACGAAGGTATTGGGGAATGGCAGTGGGATGAAACGCGTGCCTTTCTGATTGTAGCTTCCATACTGCACGTTTGCTGCATACCTATGATTCTTGGTCTTATGCTATGGTGTGTGGTGATGATAGCGGTCGTCGGTAATATAACTGTGAAGAGAGTGCTATGGACACACTCTGAATACTCATTGTATGAAGCTTTTGAGGAGGGAAAAAATAATAAAAAAGTTGTGAAGTTGATGAAAGAATTTTGAATATTCTGAAGAAATTTTTACCCTTTTTTCATTCCTAGGGGAGTTTAGTTGAAGCTTTTGGGGAAAAAGACTTTGGTTGGAAGTTGGAGAATTTTTTGATATTTTTTGTTTTTTTAAATATTCAGGTCAAGTTAATTGAATCAGATGAAATGAAATAATTTAATCAGAGATGTTTGAGTGGTAATTGAAATAGAATAGAAATGAAGTTTCTAATGAGGAAATTTTTGGGATAATTGGACGTTAAATTTTCTACATTTCTCTTCAAGTTCACGATTTTTCCGCATTTTTATTTTTTATTATCAAGTTTAAATTATTTCTTTTTTGCAATATTAATATTTGTACAAATAGAAAATATCGTAAATAATATTACACATAAATATTCACAAAGTTAAAAAATATATTCATAGAATTGTAAGTCAAATTTTTCATGATAAAAATCCTGATTATTTCTCAATGAAAATTCATAAGGTTAAAACGTTCATATACATTTTTAATCTGTTTTATCTTCAATGCTCAGCGATTGTAATACAAACTAACAATATTTTACAAACTGTAAAGAATTTTTCTAGGTGACAAAAAAAATATAAATAAAATATGATGCAAGAATGAAGGCTTATAATACATAAAGTATCAAGTAATATTGAATTCGTATAATACATAAATAAAAATCAAGTTTTCTCAGCATGCAATAGATATCCCATTGAAAATTCTTATATCTATATTCGTACAGTTGTTGAACAAGGAGAATAATAGCGGCAAGAAGAGAGAGACATTGATAAGGTACTTTGAAAAGCACAAGAACGAAATCTCTCTGGCGCATCGACTTTCATTCTTGGCTTTAATGGCTATTTTCCAGTGGCTATGTACTTTCAAGTAATAGAGGTACTCTAATAACAACAAAAAAAAAAGAAGCAGAACAAAAAGGAAAAATATAAAGAAAAATAAACGAGGTAAATATTTTTTTTTATTTCACTAAATCTCAGAAGAATATTTTTCTTTAAAACACATCAATAACCAAAGAAACAGGAAAATATAAAGATAAACTAATGAGATGAGGATAAACAGCTGGAAGTTATTTCTTCAAATTTCTCACAACTGCTTTTTCACAATATTTTATCAATTTACAATAAATGACAAAAAGCAGAAAAAAGAAATTATTATAAATAACAAATTGAAGATATTTTTCATAAAATTTCAAAAATGAATTTCATAAAATTAAAATTTTTAAAATGCTATAAATAGAAAGAAAATTCTCTCAGTTCTAATTTTTATTTTCCCTATAAAAACTAAACAAAACCCTTCGGATTTACCCAAAAAACTTTTATCATCCACACATCCACCACTTTTCATACACGAAAATTGCAACATGGCAATGCGAATTAAGCTCGAAATACTCTCACAGCACTCACTTGTGCTTTCTCTTACCCAACTACTTTTACTCCAGCTTTATTTATTGCACGGGCCGATGAGTGTCATTTGAAATTTCGATATAAATTAATTTAAGGGGCAAAGGGGTTTTCCTAGGACGTGGGTGCAGTGGGAAGGGGCGTAATGGTTCGGAAAATGAAGTTCTTGTAGCTCGCCCGAGAATCTCACTCACCCCTTGCTGAATCCTGAACGGTGGGTGGCAGTGCACAGGGTGGTCGAGGGTGTTTTCAATCCCCCCTCCATGGTATTTCTCTCTACAATCCAACACACTATAGTTCTCTGTCCCACTTGCTCACGCCTCGTCTTTTCTCGTTGCCTCGAGGCTGCCAAGCCTTCGACTCCATCCCCTTCAACCTTCTGACTCGACATTACCTCTTGTGAAATATCCATCTCACTCACACTCAACCTAACTTCATACATCTCTCACTCTCACTTACGTTCACTCAGTGGCAGTCACTCTTCGCCACTATTATCTTAAGTAAACAGACTACCTGTGCGTCTCGTGAATTCAAGATAAAGTCACATGTTATCAAAATCCCCAGGTCTATCCTCACCCATGAGCAAATGTTGAGTGAATTAATTTACTTCATATTGTTAATCTTTTTATTTTTTTCTTCTGTTTGTTTAAAATACTCTGAATGTTTGAAGGGAATTAAATGGCGGATGTATTTCTTTTTTTTTGTTATCTTATTGGCAAGTTTCTGCTCAATTTTGTGGGCTTTGTTGTGTGTTTTATTATTTTTTTTTTATGATGAATAAAGAAGGATTTTTAATAAGGGGAAATGAGAATTTCTGGGAGAATCTGGAAATACCCTTGGGGTTTCTTTTCTCCCTTGGCATTTTGTAGTTGTCAATTAATCAGTGTCGGATTCTATGTTTTGATGCGGATTTTTGGTTCACATATTTTTTCTTTAATATAGAAATTGAAATAAATATGTTCACAGATTTTATTTATTCATAGAAAAATTTGTTGGGAATTGACTGGAATTCTCTTTGTTGTTTATTTTCTGATTCAATGACTGAGTATTTATTTTATTGAAGAAGTGAATTTGTTTGTTGATATTGTTCTTGAATTTACGTTTGTTTATTCTTCTGTTATTCTTCAATTTCACACAATTTGCTGCATACATTTGAATAATAAATTTATCTAATGAAAATAATCAATATTTTATGATCCTAAAACATCATTTGACTATTCTCTTCACAACGACTTCAAAACATTTCAATTCCAACAAAATTAATCGATAAACATTCCACAAATTAATTTAAACAAATAAAAAAATATCTTCAACATTTAAAAAAACTCTGAATCAAAATTTAAATAATTAAATCTCTGCACAAAATTATCCTTAAATCCCTGACAATAATTTCCTTACTAAAAACCAAAGAAAATATTAATCACATTATCACAAATTGGAAAATGTGACACGAACAATATATAATTATATGAACCATGTGTACATGCTTGTGTATTTGTTTGTGAATATACACACGCGGTTTACTCCAAGTGCGCCGTGCCACCATAGAAGTAAAGGTGAATGCTGGGACAGCATTATGTGGTAACAGCGCATAGGAGAGTGTGTTGTTTCATAAAGTATGCGGAGAAATTGTTTTGTACCGTAAAGGAGGTAGAGATGCCATCGCTTACCGCACCCGAGGCACGTGCAGTTGGCTCTAGCCAACACACATCGACACACTTATACGACACAATAAATACATACACACTAGCCAGTGCTTGCCACTGCTTTTCAGCTGCATTATATAACAATGTTGCATTCCCTAACACACAATATTGAAGATGGTAAAGAGGTTGAAAACCTTTTGTAGACACTGCCATAAACATTTAATTTACCCTAGAGAATAAATTCAACACTGAATAAACGCTAAATGATAATATTCACTTACTGATATTTTTTTTAGTGCTGATATTTTATTTCGATTGACCAATTTTTCGTTGTTTTTTTCTCCCACGTACAATTGATAAGAACGTTTGGCGACAAAGAAACTTTCAACACTGACTTCATAGTCCAACATTCACAGTTGTGTGATAATGATTGACGTCATCGCATAAATATGAACTGATAGTTGTTCAGTCTTCATGTGATTGTGTAGTCAAATAGAAATAATGAATTTATGTATTTATGTTGCAGTGAATTTTTATAATAAAGAGAATGCGGGAATTTTTAAACTTTGTATGCTCGTTGTAATCTTTGGCACGCGGTGATTTTTCTATTTTTATTTTATTTTTGTAGCTCCAAGCATTTGCTTTGTGATGTGCTTATGTCAGGCGAATACCACACGCGCTTAAACGAAAATTCTGAACGTTGCAATGAGAATTTTGTCTTGTAGGAAAAGTAGTTTATATATAAAAAATTAAAACGTTATTTTTGATACTTTGTTTTGGTGAAGAAAAGTTAATTTCTTTATATTTGTAATTTAATTTATAGGTTAAAATCAAGCAATGAAAATTATTAATTTCTATTTTTAAAATAAAGAAGTAAATGTTTAATACATTTGATGCATTCATATTGGTTTCAATGTTTCATTAATTTTCATAGTGAATACATTAAGAAATAAATGAATGTTTTGAATAGCTATTGCTATTTACACATTCAAATGTAATGAATCATAATTAACATTGAATTGTGAATAGCATGGGGTGAATAAAGCATATTGAACGAATCGTGATGATTGGATGGTGGTGAATTCAATTATTTATGATTGGAAATACCAATAAAACATAATTGATAGTAAAATTACATTAAGGCACATCGATAATGTGCCACTGATTAATCGGTTTGTGGAATACAAAATGAGCCGACTGTTTATTATATTTAATCATGATTAATATTGAACCTTCAAAAATAGTAAATGTTATCATAGTACAAAATAATTGGACTATAAATTGATTTCCAATGATAAACGTTGTGATTAATCCATAATACTTTTACAAATATTATTCAATGTCACTAATTGATCTTGTTAGCATAATCAACTAATCAAACGATTATGATGAAGAAAATGGAAAATTAATTTTGTAAATGGCCTCGCTCTTGATATTTCAAAAGCTAAATCCATTGACAATCATCAACTAATTTAATATATTTCAATATAATATTACATTTATGCAATGTTCTCTGAAGCTTACTAAATAAACAACATAAACATAATATCGAGTAGGTGAGAATTCTCAACGCGTTCACACTTGGTATGACTTTCACTATGTCGCAAAATTAACGTCCCTGAGAAATTTGCTCATGGCCAAAGAGTAAGTTGCTCGGGTAGTTTCAAATGACCGGGATAGAGAAACCCAACTCTCGCTTATACTGTATATACCACCGCCCAACTAATATGCCGACTATGGTCGCTTATATAGCAGGAAGTTGGCGTTCACCATCACCACCACCCAGGATATATCTCTAATAATAACGAGACTTCTTTAAGGCCACCAGTGGTGGTGGTTCGCTCGCCAGTTGTACTGTAAATCCTCAAACTTTGTGTTTCCTCCCTCTTTCCCACTACCCGTTGATCTTCAACATGATTCTCATGTAAAGAGTGTTTAAATGTAAGTCCAGAGTGAAATGTCCAGCTAAAAGTATTTACCATAGCTTCAATCATTTATTATCATTCCTGATCTGATCCAGACTGAAAAAAAAAGTTTTTTTCCACCCAAAATACAAAATATTTATTATCCAAGTTTTTTTGTATTCAATATACGTTTCTTAATATAAAAAAACTGGTATTTTTTGCCGGAGAATACCTAAGTTACCATAGCAACCGCAGCGGTGATGGTACCAATTCTGATTTCCCTCAAATTTTACAGTCCTGGCGTGTTTGTTTACATCATTGAAAAGTTTTACTGATTTATAATTTATTCGACAATTACACAGCTATATTACAATTGCTATTATTATTTGTATGGATTCTAGGGTACGAGAAAAGTTGCTTAAATGGGATTTACCATCTCTGCATCTGTGTCAATTGAGTTAGGTTAAGTCGGCCATATTTTTATTTTGGTATTTGGCTGAGGAAGAAACAGAGAAAAATTTTCTGGGTGGAAAAAAACTTTTTCTTCAGTGCACTACAGTTTTTTTCATTCCTCAAATGTCAGTCTGGATCACACACTTTAACAATATTTTTATTTCTGTCAATACACTTTAACAATTGCTTTGAGAATTATTAACATAATGAGATTGATCCGTTCAATACTCTCTTGATGGAACGGCGGCGGTGGTGGTGGAGGTGGTGGTAGCAGCGGTGGTACCAGCAATACACAGTTTCTAGAACTACTGAAACGTCTGTGCATGGAGAAAAGAGGGGATAATTGAATACAACTTGATCGAGCCGCGCGTTTCCACCCCATTAAATCGAGCTTAAACTTGAACGCGGGGAAAAGGGATTATACCTCATAGTTTCTCTCCCTCATTCAACCTCCTCTTGTTATTCAGTTCTCTTCCTCTGTTTCTTCAGCATCCCAACGGTCTTTCGGAGTCGGCTGCCGCCACCGTGTGAGAATGTTTACTGCTGGCCCAGCTGGGGGCCAATCAGTACGGCCCTAGTGCTTTTACTTTATATATACATATAATATATATCTATGTGTGTATATATATATGAGTGTACAATAGAATCGTGCACACTGGCAATAGCTCGCTTGATGTCGTTATATAACTGAATTATTTCCCTTAACCATTTCAGTCTCAATGCCATGCACACATAGAACTTTCTCCTTTATACTTATGAATGCTTCTGCTTAAACTTCTGCTTCGTGCTTTTGGTAGATGTGCGATATTGTATTTAATAGGTAATACATTTTGTGCTTTTGATGTATTTTAGTTGGTGGTTGTGAACATTTCGAGTTGTTGAAAGTCAATTTGTTTGGTTTATACGTAAAAGAGTTTCCAAAAGGAAAATTAAAGGGTATTTAATTGTAGAATATTTACAGAGATGATGTGTTTAAATGGGTTTTCATGTGATTTTTGTTCGATTGGTCACTGTTTTTATGGTGGATTTTATTGAATGGTGGTTCAAATTGGTTGATTAGGATTGGAGATACAAAAGATTGAAGTTGGGTGAATAAATTTGAGTTATAGACTTCACGAAGATTTTGCATGAATGGTGACCTTTAAAAGTCAAATAATTATATATGATTGGTTTACTGTGTATACATCTGTGTTGATCTTCAAAACGTATACCATTTTTGTTCTGGAAATATTTAGAGTTTGACTTTTGTGTTCATAGCGGTGAAGAGAAGAGACTGCAGCAAGTGAGTTCCATAGTAGTCTCACTCTACTCCTTCTATACCGCTACTACTGCAAAATGGACAAACAGAACAAGTTTCGAGTAGTCAAGTTGTGGGTTCTCGTCTTCTGCAATGAGAAACCGAGAGATGCACATCTGCCTGCGGTAAAATTGACCTGGATGAGATATATAATACGCAAGCGCGCAGTTCATGCGTTGGACCATTTCACGAATCAACTTGTTTCAAAGTAAATTATCTGTTAAGTCTTTTGTCATCTGATCATGGAATTAGAATAAAATATAATAGAATGGCAATATCAAATGTCTTTAGCTGGACACACAATTCAATTTAAATGAAGCAATACAGCAGTTGCTCAATGAGAATTAATATAATCAAATTAATAAATAAATCAATAATAATTTTGATATTGAATTACTCTCTCAAATGAAATGGATCGATTGAATTCCTCATTAATTTCCCTTCATCTCTCCCTTCAAGATCACAACTGGGTTAGTAGCACTTGTCCATTATGTCGTGGTATTCAAGAATCGATACGTGGAAAAATTCCGGTTCAATTAACTCTAAGAAATCCAATTACAGTCCATAACATGCTCAATTGTTTCATTAATTTCCCCTAACATAAGGAAACAGAGCTGGAATTAAAATCACGAAGCGAACGTAACAAATATCACCCCAACATCGCCGTAACATTTAATCCCTACTTGAATAACACTTACCATAATCACCACCAACAAGCAAATTCATCTAGAAGCAATTGACCGTTTTCAATGTCCTCCTCAAACATCACCCCGAATCGTCATATTGGAGATGTGCAATCGTACTCATCATACTATACGACCGATGATATGAGAGAGTTAATGGTTAACTGGCAACATCTCTTCAGCATGTCATGGTCTGTATACATATGCATGAGTACGCTTCGGAAATCACAATTCAGAGGTGAGCAATGGGTTGCATCACGCGCGGACATCATACCAGGGGTATAGCGCAAGAGATAGACAAGGGTGACACAGAGAGCGAGAAGCAACGTGTGTCGCTTTACTCTGACACGTACAGGAATTCGCTGTGTCCGCAGAGTAATGCGACGAATGGCTTGATGTTAACGGGTGCGTCAGTTGCCAACGGCATCCAACCTAAAATGTCCCTTTTGCATCACCCCACCGCCGTCATTTCCAACCACCCTAACAATTGAAATGCAAAACATCCGCGTCAGACAGTATCAATATTATACCATATATATACTCGATGAATCCGTCTTGGATTTCATGCATCGCTAAAACGTTATCCGATTATTCAAGATGTTTATCACTGGAATTGCAGGGATTTTGCAATTGCATAGTGTTGACAGTGAGTTTGCTATATTTATGGATACAAGTGTATATTTTATTGGATAGAATCTCATTTTAGAAAGAGATGGTTAATGGAAGATTGACTGTGACAACAGGATTTATGTTGTTAAGCCGATGATCGCTGGTGCTGGAGGCAATCCGATGGCTTACTCCAGACCAACTAATCCTCGGCCAAATGCGCCCGGTGGTTCTGAGATCGAATACAAAGGTGGCACTGATGCAGGTATTCTCTTGCTTGTATTTATAATGCTTTTCCTTGATTATTTTCATTTGTTTTTATGTCTTTTTTCCATCAGGTGTTCTGTTCTTGAAAGATTATCTTATGTTTGGAATTTGAGAGTCTAACTTTAATCCACTTTATTGGTGGATTCAGTTGCTAGAATTTAATGTAGAACTAGTTGTTTGGCAAGGGAAAAAAAACGGTGACTAATCGAATGGGTATTAGAAATATGAAAGATTAGGATATTTCAGTACTGAAAATGATCAGTGATCCAGAGATACTTTTTGGGGAAATCGTTCACTGGAAATAGGCTTCTGTAACTTCTTGAGCAACGCAGACACATTTGAGGATGATACTTAGGGTAAATATTGAGAGACATGATACGAGGGATCTTTAGATATATAACTAGAGTGAGGATTACACCCAGGGGGATAATGGTAACGAGCTCTGGATTGGTGAAATAATCTAACTACCACCAGAAGCAAGGTTGTTCCTACTGACTTCTTAAGAACTAAGATTAACTTTGACCACCGATAAGGAAACGACTTTTCTAACCAAGCTAAGGGTCACGCGGCCCAAATACTTCGTTCAATTTTGGCTTTTTCTTTGCCTTTCCTCAACAACTCAACTTGAATGCCCACAACAGAGATCATCATTTCGAATAAAAAGAGAAAAATTGTTATCTCACTTTTACGCTATGATAATCCAAACAAGTTTATACATGAAAGCACATGCGGATTTATATATGAATATAACTCTGGTATAGCTGGATGTATTCACCAAAGGAAGAACGGATATTGTGATCCCATGACTGCAACTAGCGACGCGTTTTGCTCCCAGAGGCTTTGCCAACGCGCGCGCGTTGCGATATTACATGGTTAACAGGCAGAGAACAAGCAAGAGATACTGATAGAGACTATGAGCGAGATAGAAATGGATAGTCGAAATGTTTTGGAGTAGAACAGGGACACCGAGACGTCCAAATAGGATCTCTATCCTCACTCGGAGTTAATTGCCCTACCAATGTAGGATTAGCTACTGTGCACGTGGGAACTTGAGGCAGCTTCAACATCTCTGAGCTACGAATTTCGTCTAATTCTCTTTGGCTACCTCACTTTGCTCACGTTTTCTATATCTATGTCTATCTGTTTCTCTATTCTCTGTTAACTGTTATATTATATTAAAGTCATCACATGTGATGATGAAAATGGAACTGTCACGTGTAATGTTGATGAATCCGAAATTGTTTTATATGGAGTTCAAAGTGGAATGATAATTGGAACATGATGTGGATAAATCCGGTTCACAATTCAAAGAACAAAACTATTTTCTTTATAAAAAATTACTTCAACGTTGTGTAATGAAATTTATCAGTCAATAATTCCCATCAATTCCAACCACATTGAACAACAAATAGAAAAATGGAAGAAGAAGTGATGTAATTTCGACCAGTTGCAGTGCTCCATTCCATCTTAAACTTTATTGTTTCAACGTAGTTATTGTTGATTGGTGTGTTTGTAGGTAAATAATATAAATCACTGAGCCACCAAATGTCACGACCGGATTTGCCCAAAGTATTATTTCCACGAGGTTAAAGATTTCGATTTATCAAATCGAATCAACCTGTGGCTAATCAGTCGACGATAGTCGGTTAACAGACCCGTAAAAAGACCAGATTGGCTATCGAACGACCCACTCTTGTACGTGTATGTGTGTATAAATGTTTTTTCATTGAAGTAGAGGCTGTATACGAATACAAGGACGAGGAAGGAAAGAAGGGAAAAGGAGAAGAAGGAAAAAGAGATGAAGGGAGAGAGTGGTAAGTCAGTTCTTTGTTTCACCTTATTGTACTAGTACCTGGTGTGTGTATATGTGTACATTGACGTTGAAAGATGAAGGCGCTCGTATGGCCGACGGGTTTTCACAGTGCCCGGCATGATATAGCACCATCGAAACGCCCTGATAGATCCAATTTACAGAATGCCCCAGTGCTATAGACGTCGTATAGTATAAAAGACAATTTTTAACCCAACTCCAAGCGACATGTTTCCACGTAGTGGTGTTCGTAAAATTACACTTTGGAATTTAGGGTAGACTGGATAAAGAAAAAAAAAATTAGGTATTAAATTTAGTGGAGGAATATACAACATCACTTTGGCATTATCAGAATTCTTATAGTAAAAAGGTGAATTATAATTCACAGCAATTTTATTATTTATAAATTTCTATTTATCCTATCTATCTTCAACCTGCCCTTTTTAATTCTAAATGATCATGAGATTCTGATCAAATTAACAGTATTGAATATTTCAATGAAGTATTTCACTCATAAATTGACCAATTACATAAATACTTCAATCCAATTTATAGAAATTATTTCCAATAATGAAATATGATAAGCTGTTCACAAAATCTATCAACTGTACCCTCATCTTCAACTGTCATTTATGATAGCTCACGTCAATAAATAGTTTATCTATATATGGTTGGACTTCCATCAGCATCGCAAACGATGAATCCTACTCTACGCCTTGGTAATTAGCGGTACGCGCGTAGCGCATCGAGTGTGTGCAAGTTACGACCCGTCGTTTGCGTATGAAATATATACATATACAGTTTGACCATTGGCCTAATCGATATCCGATCACTCGAGCAATACGTCAAGTACATCCCGCGCTGGTTGGTCATTCTCTATAACGCGCGACCGCGCGATCCATGCCGTTCTCTCGTTGAGGTCCATAATGAATGAGAGTTAGGCAGAGTGAGAAGGAATATAGAGGAATAGAGAGAGAGTAAGTGAGATAAACAGAAGGGAACAAAACTGGATGGAGGAACGTTCTGGTTCGTGTCCTCCCCCAAAACACGCATAAGCTATATCGTCTGGTCACAAATCCCCCAATCTATAAACAATAATTAAGTTTTCAATTAATCGTTGGACCAGCTGCGTTCACATGGCTGATGCCAAATGCACGTCGCGAGATCAAAATCAACACTTGATGATACTTTGGAGGTTTTGAAGTTTTCAAATTATTCTAAGTGTTTTCGTTCCTTTGCAATTTTTATTGAAGTTTCTTTTTTTCAGGTGCAGGTGGAGGTTGATGAAATAGATTGGTCATGAGGAAGTAAAAGAGCACAACTGCTTATGTATTTGATGTACAAATTAATGCCACATTACTTTTTGTATATTGAGATGTTATTAATTCTGATTAATCTTCCTCTTCATCGATGTATCCAGATGGACTTGATATGACGACACATCTGTAAAATGAATTTATGAATGAAGAGGAAGAATATTAATTGGAGAAAAAAGATTAAATTGGTGATAAGAAGTTGAGTAGAGATTTGATAACAATTGAATTAAATAACTCACGTGAATGCTATGACTAATATCAGCATAACCACGACAAACCGATTTGATTCCATCTTGATTGCTGTATAACAGAACACTTTTTTCTTCTTTTTTTGATGAGATAAAATCATTTTTATTCACTTTTATACCAAAATTTCATGCAAACATCAATATTTGATCTTATCATAACATTGAATGAACATTGCATGACAAATATTTTGTTAAATCAAGATAAGTCTTGAGATAGCTCTTATGTCTCTTTATTTTTGTTTCTTATCAGAGTATTTTTTCGGAAATTAATCGAGGGGAATATAATGCATCAATCAAACATGCCAAGTTTATATTTGGTCTTAATATAATAATAGAAAAAGTTAATGAAGTTGATGAGGACTTTGATAAGTAAAAATGAGGAAAACACAGGAAAATATACAACCAATGAAGAATTTTATTCTCTCATTTATTGTGAATAATTTAAGACAAATCAAGAATGAAAAGATAATATTTTTATTGATATAAATAGCATTGTTGTTCTCTTCAATTTTTCATTGACATTTAATTCCAAAGCAGAATTCAAACTTTCCAACAAACAATTCTTCAAAATAATAATTTTCATCATGTACAATTGAATTTTGTGATTGTTCATGCATAAAAATGTTGCCTGCAATTCAACTTGTAGTGTACTAACAGCATCCCAATTATTAATACCAAGCACAAAATTGTTAACTCAACATGTATATAGATATATTCATAAAATTGTTAGTGAAATGTTTGTGAAGCTTTCAACCTTCGTCTTACCACGACTCACGATGAGAATATTAAAATTCACATAGTTATAATGCGAACGATCTTGTGGTGAGTAGCATTCCAGACCAAAATATATTCCAAACTTTATGCATAGGAAATATCTCAATTGTTAAGTGTAGGAATGAGTTAGATAAGATAGGCTTCCTTAACAGAGAACAACCAACTGTATAACCCCAAAGAAGAATTATTTTTCATTTTCAAACAGTTAAAGTATATAAATAAGAGGAAAACGATAAAAAAATAATAATTATTATCATCTCCATATGTGAATTATTTATTATTTCAAACAATTTTTACATTCCTTAATATTTTATAAACTTTGTTACTAAAAAATTTGCAGTTTTTGTGCATTCATCATTTTGTAAATTCCATTTGAACTGATTTAATTCAACATAACAAAATTATCCAACTAAAAATATGAAATAAAATAAATTCATTGTGTCATTCTCAACCAATTATCAATACTTCCTATGTAACCTCATCTTTCTATACTTCCCACCATCAAATACCTCTATTCAACCCTTATTAATTCTTTTTTTACATTAAAACCTACCCAAATATATAAGACAAAGTGCTTTATGGTCAGATGATGTAACGGAAAAGCGTCATCGGTTTACACAGGAACAGGAACGGCTGTGTTTGCTTAACTAAGTGACACTAATTGAAAATCTAACTCAATGGTGTGTGTTTAAACATGTGTATGGCCATATCGATTACGAGAATTACAATCAAATCGATATATCCAAACTGATGGACAAAGAATGAATCTTGAAGGCTACATGAAAGCAAGTAATTGATATCAGCACTTAATTACGTTCTCATTAGGTCTACACAAATTGATTAGATACAAACGTGAATGCAAGTTGAAACAATAGGAAGCATTGAATTTTGATATGAATTGAATGTCTATTTGATAGACAGCTGAACTGAAGACAAAAGGTAAAATGGATTATTAGGTTGGAGTTAAAATATTTATGGAAGAAGAAAACAATCTTTAAGTGTTCTACACTCACCAGTTACTCTTTATTCTTGTCGTGTCTTTAGTTTGGCCGTAAGTAGCTGTGGCTTAAAAGGCTTAGATGGTAGAATGCTGCGGAGACACGTGTGCGTTGAATTCATAAGCACCACCATCACACAATTCCGCCTCTGTACCGGAAATTATACGACGTATTGGAGATTCAACCGTTTCTATATAATGTTCACTCAAAACCTGATTGCCAACTCAATTGCAAGCGTTGCTGCTGTTGTATGTTGTGTTGACTAATACTTTCATCACAATTGACGTAAATTGAGTATATTAATTATATTTATGGAGACATGGTTGAATTATATTATAAGACGATGTCTTGAACGGGTCAATATTTCAAGGGAATTTAAATTAAAATTGATTTTTTTAATGTTTTTACAGTTTTTATGTTACTATGGAAATTGAACGACGTGGTAAGAATAAAAAGTTTATTGTTGTATGAAATATAAATTGGTAGGAATTCAAAATGTCATTTTAAGGGATGAATTAATTTTTCATTATTTATGATTGTTAGAATGAGAATTTTGGTTTGTTTTTTTGGAATCAATTCGGATTAAACAATAAATTTATGGATTTTAATTTTACAAAATTAATTTTTTGTCTTAAAAAATTTGTTTGAATTGTCTTAGTTAAATTATTCTTTTATTTCGTTTTGTTTATCAGAAAATTAAGTTACACAAATGATATTTTTATTGTTAAAAAACGTTATAATATTCATTTAAATATTTATCTCGTATCATCTTGCTTGCGCATCAGTAGAATCTTAGAAACGTGTATAACCCAGGAAATGTTCCCATAAATGCAGCGGTAAAAATTCTGTTTTCCCAGCTTCCGTTCTCTCTCGTTGTGTGTCCATGTCGAGTTTTCGTCGTAAAGTCACGAGTTTTACACCGGGACCACAATTGAAAGCCGCCGCGGAGAATTGCAGTTGAGTTTGTGGCATTTCTGTGTGCCTGCATATATGTGAAAGCGTCCACGAGAAGCAAAAGCCCAAGGTATAGAAGGAAGAAAAGCGGAAACCGTCGACCCCAATGTCACATTGCCCTCCCTTACTCCTTCTTTGCTTGCCCCTCTTTCACCTCCACCTTCTCCCTATCTCTAAAAAAGGAGACAACTTGGGATAAATAGGAAAAAAGTGTCACACATTGAAAAGATTAGTCTGGTTTACCTTCTTCAAAATAAAAAAGTAGAATATTTATATACATATATATTTCAGCATGTTGCAGTGACATTTATTGCCTCACTATTACCCTGCGAGCAAATTTAAAAATACCACAACAAAAAAATACCAGAGATGTAAGATAATTGTCTTGAGAGTAAGGAATGAAAAATTCAAGTGTCATTTATTAAATTCAGACGCTTTACAACTTGGACAAGACATTTTCCAATTTTATTGTTAAGTCTTTGAATTTTTTTTGGTATATTCTATTTTTTATTTAATTAATATTCCCTACGAACTTGTTAATAATTTTGTTGGAAGTAAAATTAAAAGAAATATCACTTGAGAATATGAATAAAAAAATGTAAAATAATTGTCTTGAGGAAGAAAATGAAAAATTCATGTTCAATATATAATATTCATGTGCTCTACAACTTGGACATAGCATTTATGAATGATTGTATTCATAACTTTTTGGATTGTCTGGCATTTTTATAAACTCTCTCAATCATTCAAGATATTCAACTGATGTCTTCGATTCCAACGTAACAGAAGTGATATCAGATAAGAAAAGAAAAAAGGAATATAAGAATAAGTGAAGGTAGAAAAGAGAAGACATGCAATTTGCATTGAAATCGTCTGCACGAAACCGATCGCGGTATGCCACACCTCTCATTTCGTATAGAAGAAGTGGAAGAAAAAAAAAAAAGAAGTAATAGCAGCGAGAGAAGATAAACTTTTTCCACTCTATAGTTCTATTCTCTAGCGACTAAGTCTCACCAAACCTATTGCAAAAATATATAACCACAAGGGAAATTTTCCTGTATTTTTTATTTCATAAGAGAATATGCGAATGTTGAGTAAGAAATGATACAGCACAGGATTCATTGGAAGTCCAAATATTACAATCTATTCAATGATGGATGATGAAATAAAAGAAAGAAAAATTTTTAATTCCCTGGAAATTGTCACAAATTTTTAATGAATTTTTTTTTCACTTTAACAAGGACAAGGAAAAATATTTTTACTTCAGTGTTGTATTATTGCTGACATACTTTGAATACTCTAATTAATTTTGAAGTTTACTAGAATTAATTTTAATTTTATCAGATAGAATTTTTATCATTTAAAATAAATTGTTTTACACATTTTATTTTTTCAGGTATTTAATTATTAATAATAAAATACCTGAAGGTTTATTTAATATTTAAACAATCGATTGAGTTAATATCTCAAAAGTTTTGTTCATTAATTTGATTTGTAAATGCACTAGTGAAAAATTTTTCATGCTAAAGTAAAAAACTGGTGGAAGTGTTGCCGGAAAAGATGTTTGAGTTCTCTCTATGTCTCAAGCATCAGCCCTTTTGTTATTCTCACATTCTTTTTATTTTTTCCATACTCAACTGTATTTTATGCTTTTCCACAGTCGTTTGTTCGTTGGTATATTACATCATACTTTTGAGCAATTTGTTCAGCTAAAAAAAAATTCTTGCATGATGTTGACGTGTCACATTAATTCTCTACATATTGCCAACTTAAAAATTCGATCTGACAAAAGTGCAGAAAGGGAAAAGTGCTATTTGTAAAAAAACAATAAAAAAAAGGAGCTAAACTGAGTTAACCTTCTTGTATAATGGCAATGGAGTTTCCACAACCTCCTCCGAAATCTACAGCGCTGTATATAAGAGGAAAAAGTAATTTCCCAACAATTCTACCATTTCTAGCTAATAAAGTTCGCACTTGAGTATTTTCTCTTCTCTATTTTTTTTCACTCCTTTTTTTTTACGTTTCATCTTTTTCATTTCATTTAAACTCGAATATAGTCACAAAAACTTTTCGAGACAGTTCAAGTGGACGTCAGTGAAAGAAGAAAACACGAAATTGGTATAGTATAATTCGATTGGTTTCTCCAACTAGAGTAAACTCATCGACATGCTTTTTATCCATGTTATTTGGTGCAGTATTTTTAGAATGAAATAAAAGTGCTGGTGGATTTGTAATAGACGAACTAAAAATAAAGGGGGGAAAAAGGTGCTTTATCAATTGCTAAAGATATTTATGCGAACAGTTTGGTAATAAATTTCAATGTCTAGAAAAAAATACGCAGAAGGAATAGAGAGAAGGAGAAGAAAAAACAATAAAAAGAAAGAACATTGAAAAGTATTAGATGTTCAATATCATACATCATACGTAAAACTTCAGCTCAATGTCGGCTGAATGTTGGCAGATGAAGCAACGCTGACGCATTGAGGTTTGAAGTGAAATGAAAAAGTGAATTCTTTTTGGATTCTCTTCTCCATTCATACGATCGGAAACAGCATCGAAATAAAGGCTGCTCGACAACGTCACAGTGACAAAAGCTAAACGCATTTTTCTACCGATACAAACACGATGGAAAAAGAGGTGGGGGTTGGTAAGGGCTGGGGGTTGTTTGACGCCATGACATTTTCTTTCTTGACACGATTGCCAGTGTACAGTGTGAAAGATTGTGGAACAAGAAAGATGGAGCTGAGAGAAGGTGGAATGGGGAAAAAAAAAGGAAAAAAATGAGAAAATTGAGGGAAAAAAACAAGTTATGGATAAAAAGAAAAAAATGAAAATGTGAAAAAATAGAAAAAAATGATGCAATGGCAGGAGACGAGTTCCCTCAGTAAATTTTCGATTGTTTCCCATCTCTCGGCATTTTTCAAACAAAGAAATGGGATGTGCAATAGTTTTTTTTTCCTCCCCTATTTTTCTTTTATTTATTTATGTCATTTTTCTCCACTATTTTTTTGTTGTATTCATTCTCTATGTTTCCTCAAACCTCCAGGTCTTTTAGTTTCAAATATGTGCATCGTGTATACGCAATATTTGACGTAGACGAACGAATATATTTTTTACCGTATTGGTAACAATGCGCAGTGGATGAAGGACAGATTATTAAAATTTCTATGACTTTAGTTGTGAAAAAAGAAACATAAATTTTTTATATTCCGATGAGGGAATGTCATAAACTTTTGTAGTTCATATTGCAACGAACTTGAATAATTTTGTCAAAAAAAAAGTACAGAAAGATCTCAAGAAAATTACAAAGTGTATAAAAATTTTGTGAATAGAATGATTATAAGATGCATAGAAATTTCTGATATCTCTGTATGACCATTACAAAAGAGTATGAGTATATATATTCATAGGAAGTGAGGTATAGCGTGGTATTTCGAATCGACAGAGTTCGCCACGTCTGAAATGGTCGCAACTTGTCCCTGGGGCAACGCCAACGACTCTGAATTCAGATAGTAATATCAAACTTGTTCAATGACACCAATGCTTCAGGCTACTGCAGGGAATCCCTGATTTTCTCGCTTCCTCTATCTCCATTTGTCCTATTTCACTATCTCATTCTCTAGATTCGGTTCTCAACTACAACAGTCGCGAGTCGTTTTCAGTATTCTCTCAATAAGCCACGTGAACGATACAGGTAACCGACATTTCATGCAACTATGGGAAAACTACGATGATACACCAACCAAACTACAATGATATTAAACGTTACAACAACCAGATGTTCATGTCTTTAACTTTGTTCTTTTGTGATTGACTTTTGAATAAAAAAATAATGAAAAATTCGAAGAGTATGAAAAAAATTGTTGAAAACTTTTTTCTATCTATTTTTCATTCTGGTTTATTTGCATTCTTTTGCTTTTTTGGAATCAGGGATATATTGTTATGACAAAATATTGTCGCTTTGGGAGATGGTGAGTGCGACAGGACATTTGTACGTGTAATTAGTCAGAGGAATAATCCGAATGCTCGTTAAGAACTACACAACATGGTTGAGGTTTGATAGTAACATAAAGGCGAAAACGGGTTGAGGTGAGGGTGCAAAAAAGAATGGAGGAAGTTTTGGGAGAGAGAGATGATGTGGAGCTGAAGAGAAAGTTTTGGTTTCTTTTCTTGGGTGGAGTTTAATTAGGAAGTTGATGGTGATATTCTGGAGAGATTTAATTTTCTGTGTTTTGCTAAATGTTTTTGAAGAATATTTTGATATTTAGACTTTTTGGACTTTGAGATTTTTTCTCAGGTTATTATTAATGAAATTTTGTTTATAATATTGTAAATAATATTGATGAAGTGGAAAATTAATAATTTTAGTAAATTACTTTTTTATAATAAAAATTTCATTTCTATTTTTCATTATTTATTTATCTATTTTTTTTGCTTATTCTTTTTTTTCTGCGTTACATGTCAAAAGATTTTTGTACACACGATGAAATGTATGTCCAGGGTGTATATATGTATATATAAATATATATATAGATATTTGTGAATAGGGTAAAAAAGTATAGAGAGTGATATGTATCATTTCACCACAGAAATATCAGTGACTATTTCAATTTTCGTTGATATTGGCGAGCGATAGACACGAGAGAAACGCCTCGGGCGGGCACCACCACCCATCTACACATTCATACACACTTACACAGTGATATACTCACATCTATACACGTGATCGTCCGGTTATTTTATATTTTCCATTTTTTTTTTCATTTCTTTTCGTCGAATATATCTCTATACACTTTTATCTCTAACAATTTTTGTTTTCTTCACATTCGTTGTGTAAAATAACGACCGTTTTGATTATATATTGGCCATTGTCAACGAATATCCGAACAACGATTGAGAATTTTGAAATGCCAAAAAAAAACCCAAATCAATTCCAAATATAAAAGCCCAAAAAATTTTTATTTATCCACATCAACTGATTTTGATATCCACTTCACAATTCTTCTGTTAAAAATTGAATAACTCAAAAACTAATTAATGAATTTGAATTCTGAGCACATGGTTTGTTTAGTTAACCGATTTCCGATCAGTTAGAAGTAAAAAAATGTTGAAAAATATGGATTAGACATGATATGACAGCAGAAGAACTTCAGAGTGTCCCATCATGATTTTTGATGGAAAAACTGATTGAATTATTTTAAGATCAAATTAAAGTTAAGTCCTTTGAACAAATTTATATATTATTTAATATATTTTACACAAAAAGTTTACAATGAAGCAAATACAACAATGTGAAGGCAAAAAAAAATTGCAAAGAAGAAAAGTTTGCCAAACTAACGTTTGCTTTTTCGTCAAACTGAAAGACAAATAATATTGTACAGCTGAAAGAAAATTTTACCGGATTTTCTTTTGTATTGTACATTTATCAAAATCCACCTTCTTTCCATCACACAAACAACAAACACTATGAGTTTAGCGAGTGTCCCACAAAGACGACAGAGAGAATGTGAATAGGAGTAGAAAAAAAAAAATGAAGAGAAGATAAGAAGACAAAGAAAAAAAATGAAGAAAAATAATAGCGAAAAGGAGCCGTTAAGCAACGACCTAATAAAATAGACGAGAAATTGTCACAAAGTATAATATTAAGGTTGCTACAACGAACACGCTCTTTTGAGACAAGAAAATACCACAGCCCATAAACACATTGGTATTTTCTGTAATAAAACGGAATTTCCAGTATTTTTATTGATCAACAACAAAAGAAGATTCATATATTGTCGATTAAAAAAAATAAAATAAAAATACTATTGGAGCCACGGGGTAAAATAATATTTTACAATCGAGGGATTATATATATTTAATGGTGGCGAATGGCGATTTTTCTGTAGGTATTTATCGACTTAAAATAAGACAAACAAAAATGGAAGAGAAGAAGGGAAATAGTAGAAAAGAATTTTGAGGTCAGACAGTTATGAAATTGTTCGCAAATTTTATTTTGTTTATCTCTGAATCTAATCGACCAATTTTTATCATTAAATAGAGAATTATAAAGGAAAAACGATGGAGAATTAAATAAAAATGTCAAACACATCAAAATAATTATATAATGTTGTCTAAATTGAATAAAAAATAGATAAGAAATGAAAAATTAAAATATTTGTACTATTCCAAATTTAATCATATCAACTTTGACTGTAAATAATTTCAACAATAAATATTCGATTTCCATAAATAAATATCAAAATCAAATGTAAAAACGTTGACCAATCAAATTCTAATCAAACAATCCCACTATACAACCAACCCCATCCCTAAAAACCGCCGTCAAACAACCCAAACATTAATCCACGACATTAATTCCCCATCAAGCAAATGTCTAGAGATAAACATACTAAATTCGTAGTATTAATATGAAATCCCAACTATTCCTGCAATCTAAACTCAATCTATCCACAAAACCTCAATTTGACCAATCCAACAATGACCCAAAAGCTCTGGAATTATTTCCAATTATAAACGAAATAAATCTGACAAAACTAGAGAGGAGAAAAGTAAAGAGAAAAAATCGTATGAAACATTCAATCTATGTTGATGTCCTTCAGTGTCATGAGACATTTGAATGCAGAGCTTCTGTCAAACACAGAGAGCTTTAGCGAATGAGGAGCGTCAAGTGAGCGAAGGTTTAGTGCGTAAGCAATGGCGCATTGATGCAAGTGATAGTGACTATATAATACTACTACTGAGGTTCTACTCGATATAGAGCAATCCAAGATAGAGTAATGGGAACAATGAGCAAGCAACCAAGGATATTGCGATGCAAATACAGTCAGTGAGACCAAGTGAGATAGAAATGTTGTATGGTGATAGAGGGAGAAATATTTGGTGGGGGAATTATCAAGCAGGAGTGGGAGATCCTCGTTGAGAGGACACAGGGTGAGTGCACAGGAGGGTTGCGATTGTGCTACAGTCGCACCGCGACACTCTACATGAGTTCAACCGCGTTCGGTGTTTGGTGAGAATTTTTTTTATCGTATATATTGTAATTGTATTGTAACGGTGGTGGAAAAAAAAATATATTGTTATTAGAAAGCATTTTTTAATTGAGGATTTATTTTTATCGATGGAATATTTTTAATTGGGAGATTTTGGTGTGGATTTGGATTTTTTTTTCTGTTTCAACGTGTGCACGAGGTGGTTTTTTTTCATTTTAGATGACAGTTCAATTTATTGGTTTTATATGGTAAGTGGAGATTTTTTTGTAATTAATAAAAGTATGGGGGATTTATTTTTTTGTTATTGCGATTGGGGGATTTGATTGGTGGATTTGATCGTTTGATTGGTTGTGGAATTTTTTCATTTTTATATTGAGGGTTGGTGGGAAATTTTAGGGGGTGTTGAACATGTTATGATTTTTATTTTTAACGTAGTGTGAGTATTATGCAGGAATTTTTAAACGAGAAAAAATTATGACTGGAATTTTTTTCATTACAATTTTTCAGTCAGTGATTATTAATTATTTTGTTTTTTGTTTTATTTATTGAGATTTTTGGCGTTGGGGAATTTATAAATCTCCTTTTGTTCTTATTCAACTGAAAATCTCATTGAATTTCATTTCTATAGCTCCATGATTTATTTATTTATTTATTTATTTATTTATTTATTAACTTCTAATTATTCAGTACAGATCTATAAACTACAAACTATAAACTCTTATAATTACCAAACTAATATTAATTCACCCCCATAAAAATGCCACAATAAAAAACAAGAAGAATCTGAAAACTAAATAAAATTCCACAGAAAGAATTTCCATTCATTCTCTTCACTAAAAATTACATTTACTAAAATTCATTTGAAACATTTCAAATATTTAATTAATAACAAATTCTCTCAATTTTCATCCCACATTTTGTACTACCCTTAAAAAAAATAGGACAAACTCAGAGTAACTCTGAACTCCTGTAAGAACCTGTTGATACATCCAAGGGAATTAAATGAACATAAAGAAATTGGTGGAATCGCCATATACTTTTCTAGTGTGTGTCAACATCATTTTTCTTCTACCCCATCCCCCATTTTTTTCTTCTTCTTCTTCTTCTTCTTAAGATCCTCAACTATTCTTTTGTTTGGTCGACAATTATATATTTTTTTCTCCCTGTTCTCTATACTTTGTGAATAGACTTTCTTTTGCTCTTCTACTTTACTTCTGTGTCTCGTGAAATTTATTGTGACTGGTCCGTGACAACGATTAACCTCAAGCACGTGCGCCCAGTAATTTTCTCACGCTCTCACATCTATCGCACTCTCTTTAGTACTACCATGACGTCAAATGGAAAAACTTTTTCATTGGTGTACAAAATGTTGAATGTGAACAATGACAAATGAGAAAGTGAACTTTTGACTTTATAAGTTCAAAAACTATTTGACAGTGCAATAAATTTAAATTCAAAAGGAAATAAATTTCATTGTATATATATATAAATGTATATAAAATGTAGATGGAGATATTTATATAGATATAAGTGGGGGTAGGTGGGAGTATTCCATTTTGGAAGATTGCCAATGAATATCTAAGTCACACACGAGGACCTGTTGATAATCTCTCGAACAATCTTAATGTGTAAACATCATTGGGGTATATTAAATCACGCAGCGTTTTGAATTTTAATTAATTTCATTTGCAAATTGGAACAACGTGAAGATTTTAGTGTAGGTAATGAATTATAATTATTTAAAATTTTACTGATAATGTTTAAAAGTTTTGATTCTCTTTTTGTTCGATTTCAAACTATTTTAATGAAATTCTCGATTCAATTTTAATGCGACTTTTATTGTTTTTATCTCGCAATATAATTGATGGAATTTAACCTCTGACCAATCAATTCAGACGTAAAAGCGATGACTGATACGTTAGGATCATGAGAAAATTTTAATTATCATGTCGAATGCCTGAAAACATCGATTGAAAGTCATAAATAATCGAATGTTTCATCATTCTCATGACAGAAAAATGTCCAAAGTATACTCGTCTTTACTTGAATATATCTGGAGAACGAACGAACCGACTTCAATGTTTGATCATCTCATTCAAAAGTAAAAACGATTACAAATCGAATGAGCCTATTCAAAGCCTCGTTCTAGGAGAATTTCCCCACCTAAAAGATCCAATAAAAAAAAATCACATAACGTGCAAACCCAATTTTTCTACTTTTCAATATCATTTATTTAAATAATAGAAAAAAATATTCGCGTTGATTTTTGGAGATTAAAATTCTGTGGAATTTTCTGTTGAATAAATTCTATATTCATATTTCTTTTCATCAATATTAATACGTACATATATGCATATACATGTAACATATAAAATTGCATTTAAAAAGTTTGCAATGACGTTCTTCATTTGTGACTATTTTTTGTTTTTTCTATTTTTCGTCTACCAGTTTTCCATGTTTTTCTTTTTCTACTTTTTTACTCAACCTCATAACGAGTGAACGGATAGAAGATGAACGAGAGAGATAGTGATAGATAGTGAGTGAGAGAGATGAAAGAGCAAAATGGGACTTTATTGCAAAAACTCGAATGCGAGCAGCAGATGTTACGTGGGTTCTTGTCGTGTTGCTGAAACCTCACTCGTGTCCAACGCTATGAAATTTCATTTGAAACGGTCGAACGATACCTTTTGGTCATAGGGATGTTGTGGTGTTAGTGCTCATGAACAGGGGAGGGAAGAAAAGTGATTATAAATGAGAAAAGTCGTGCAAACATGTAGATAAATGAAAAAAATGAAAGAAAATTATAAATATATTTTTTAGATCAAAAGTATGATGGAATATAAAATAGAAGGGATGAAACGATGGCTGATGGGATATTTTTTTGCTTGTTTCTTTTTTTTTTATCGCAATAAAATTTTATTAACTGTGATTGACGTCACAGAGTAATTGAAAATTGGAAAGAGGAATGAAATTGAATTTGTAATTGAAACGATGAAGAATTTCTTTCAGGATTTTTCTTTTCTTTCTTTTGTTTTTGTGTTAATAATTTATTTGTCGGGGGTGAGAGGGTTGATTAATATTGTAGGGATTTTATAGATTGAATTTACTGGTGGATTTTATTTTTTCTTATTCGTTGAGTTCGATAGAGGATTTGAGACAATGCAAATATTGAGATAATTTAGAATTAATAATGAGAAAATTCAGAACTTTGGGATAAATGTCAAATAAATAAACAAACATTAAAATTAATATTTGTCTATTTATTTAACGACTTGTGAACTTTATAGGTTGATTTAGTGAGCGTTTTATTCAATCGAGTATTTTAATACATTTCTATTTAACATATTGGACATTTGTTAAATAAATAATTCTCATATGTTTATTTGTTTCCATCAATTTCAATATTTCCTCTCCAATCTAATACATATCAGCACGAAAATTCAGTTCGAAAATCAAAAAATATTTATTCATTCATATTTAGTGATTATTAATCATCAATTTGTGTACACGTAAAGTACGATTCAATATAAGCCCGACATACTGTCATATAAATTCGAATTTTTCGGTGTCACGACACTATAATCCAACCTTTTTACCACCCCCATTCGATTACTCACCCTTTTCCCACTAGAATTCACCCGCCACAGATCAAATTCGTCCGATTATTCCGGAAAATATTCGCACTCAAAACCAACTAAAATTAAATTCAAATTTCGCCCAAAAATGTTTATACTTTCAACATCACAATTTATTTCACCATAAACAAACAAAAACACTGATCTCCTATATAAAATCCTCCCTTTAACAATTCCACCCCCTTTATTCTCCCACCAAAAATAAAACCCCAGTAAAAAACCAAAAAAATTCCACTCATAATTCAAACATTTTATCCGAATGGAAAAAATTAAAAACTACCTCAATGTTCCCCATCATTTTGTTTATACCCTCGTTATAAACTTCCATACTTACCTATATGTATACGTGCAGTACAGAAGCGCAGATAGAAATGAGAACAAGATGATAATCGTTACATAATAATGCATTAAAAGCTTCCGCAAGCGCAACTTTTGTACGAGGCCTTCTGCGATCCATTACCGAGTCATTTTATTCTTCATATTCTACGCTATTTCACTTTCTCTCGCTCTCATAATCATGGACGAGTGGCGCACCGAGATATCACGACAAAAAAAAAACAGAATGCAAAAACAAAGAAAACAAAAAAAATTAATACATATATATAAACACGCAGCAATGCGACAGAAAAGAGAGGAAAAAATTTGCGTAAATATGTCGCTGCAACAATTTTTGCAAAGGTTCAACGATGAAAAAAAAATAAATATATAAATACAATAAAAATAAAAATGTTTACACGTAAAATACTGAAGTGAGCGTAATCATATAGGACAGTTTTATTTAATTTTTTGGTTTATTTTTATTTGATAATTTTGTTCGTTTTATTTGAACTTTTAGTAAATTTTTTTTTTTACCTTCTCTACGTGTTGGAATATTTTTCTTTCACCTTTTTTTTTTCTCGTGATTCAACACTGTTCTAAAAAAGTGTTGTATGTATTGTGCAGTATTTTTCTCGCGTTGCCGAAATACGTTATAAATTGTTGGCATATGTGCATATGTGTATTAAAGTGAGAGAGAGAGAGAATGGTGAAGTGAACGCGTGTGGCATTTTGGCGAACACAACATAACTATACGTTCATATTTATTACGATAGGTTTTTGCTAGCCAAAAATATACGCACCAGCCTATACAATTAATAATTCAAAGGGGTGAGAGGGGTGAAAGTGGTAAAATTGCACGTCGTCGTTGTTACCTCTATCCTTTTATATTTATTTATGTGTTTGTGTACATTTCTATTTGAATTAACGAATTTTGCAACAGTAAAGAAAAACAAAATTGATTTATTGGAGTAAATCAGAATGGAAAAAAATCAAAATTATAAATTTGCTTCAATTATTCAATTCATTAAGCTGTGAAGAGATTTCTTGAAGAATTTGATATGCCATGGGAATTATTATAAGGGTTGATAGAATTAATTTAGAGTTTTTAGTATTCTTTTGTTTATTTTTTGATGATTTTTTGACAACTTTCCAAACTTGACCATCTCTCAACCTAAAATAACCCAATCTTGACCTCTAACCTACCAAATCCAACGAAAATCCACCACCCAATCAAACTAACCACCAAAAAACTATCCAATCCCAACCCAACACCACAAAAAACCCCAATAAATCAACCACCAAAACCACAATTCCTATCCCCAACACATCCCCAACAATCACCAAAAAAATATTCATACCAAAATTCTCCATCCACCATAATTCTAAATGACTCTGTAACTAATCTCAAATATAATCCAGCCAGAGGGTTCCAACACAGACGTAACAAAAAATCCCACAGTATCATTAACTTTGCGCACAGCAAAAAGAAAAATAAACAAAAAATTGCTTTTACAAAAGTTGTCGCAACTTGAACACACTTTTGACCCAATACCGACATTCACAATATTTTTTATTTCCATATTTTTAATCTTTCCTTTTGTTACATTATTATTATTATTATTATCATTATTATTCCTTTTCTCCCCCAGCATTTTTTTTAATATACCATCCCTTTCATACATTACCTTTTGGGTGAGTCTATTTCTCTTTTTGTTTCATCTTTTATTACCATTTTTGTACATTAATTTAAACTGCGTAATTGCGACGAGAGTCTGCACTGTACATATATTGGAATGTACCTATATACCACTAGTCAAATGTACATTTGTGGCGCATGAATTCGTGTCTAGTCTTCAAACCCCCGAAGCAACCAAAAAAAAAATAAGAGAGAAATGGAATATAAAAAAAGGAGAAATGAAAAAAGAAAGAAAAATGAATAGGAACAGAGAGTATTTGCAACAGCCCTGCCACTTGGATGAAAACGCGCGCGGGACCCCCCAGTCATTTCTCTCTTACTCCCTCTTATTCCACTCTTCCACCCTCTCTTTATCTCTCTCCTTCAACGAGTCGAAACAATGGCGACCACTCGAGCAACACAGCACACAGCCAAGTTCACACCCCAATGCGGCCTCGAGTGCCGTCGATTTTTACATCTGTTCCTCGCGCATTGTATTCAACTCTCTTCTGTGTGTCTCATCATGGGGGATGGTTTTAATAAAAGAGAAAAAAAAAAGAACGATGAGATGGAATAAGGAATGTGAAGAAGAAGCCATCAGTGGTAAATGTTGGTATTTTATATTTATGGGGAATAAGTGAGAATGGATGAATAAATATTGGGTGAATTTTATGGGGTTTTTTTATGGGTTAGGATAATAGTGTAGTTTTTATCAGATTAGTTGACATTTTTGCGATGGAATTCAATATTTGATGATTAAAATCGGTTAATTAGATCCAGAAATAAAAAGAATGAAATCTGCACGAATTAATTTCAGTTCTGTGTGATATTGAAAAGAATAATTTGAATCAATTTGATTTTTCTGCTACTTAAAATTGAGTCTGGAATTCGTGGTTATAACCATTCGATTCGTCTTCGTTTTCTCTTTAGAAAACATTACATAATCATTAGAATCGCATCAGAAGTAGTAGAGATATTCATCGTCAAAGTTGATTGAAAAGAATTCGAAACATCTGAAATTGTCAAACTTAAAAATAATTAGAATTCAATTATTTATCTTCATGTGAATTCCATTCTATAAAATAAATCAAATTCATGAGGTATTTGCAAATGTAAATCTACACAAATATATACAACATGAAAATAAACACCCTCTCGAAATATCTCAACCCCTCCAAAAGGAACAAAACAAATAACTGAATAAACATCAAACAAAAATGACTTATCAACAATACAACAGTGGCATTAAATATCAATATTAAATCCAGTCAAATACCTTCAAGGATGCACAAATCGTCTTAAAACAAAAGTCAATAATAAACAGAAGAATAAAAAGAAAAAAAAATTCCCAATGATCAAAGATAAATACGAAATATTTATTGATATTAAATTCTAGAGAAGAAATTTAAGTAAAAATATGAAAAGAAGTAAAATTTATTCAAAAATGCGTTGGATGTTCAGAATTTGAAATGGCTGTATCGAGAATTTGGTAATTCCATTTAATTTTGTAGGTATATAAACCTCGAGAAGCCATCAAAACTTTACGGTATGTTTATAATCCACTAATCGTTAATACCATCTTCTTCGGTACAATTAAAAACTTGGGCTGGACTTAACCCGTTATAGACTTCATCTTGGCCAAGGTTTACGCACACAACGTTACAGAATCTTTCATATAGATGTAGTTATATATATTTTAAGAAGTCCTTATCCCAAGCTTCACATAGTTTCAACTTGATTTTGCGGCTCATGAAGCATCGAATTTTCTCCTGAACTATTCTCGACGTTCATCCTCCACCACCATCGCTACCACCACCACCATCGGTCCTCTTATCATCTCGCTGCGCCCTTTCTATCTTCCTCTATTCGTTTAATTTTCCATCCTTTCACCTTGTCGCGCACCAACGAACTTGTGCTATGCCCAATTTATTTGGACCCTGACGACGGATCAAGTGGCCACTGCTCTTCCTATCATTTGCCTTGCACAGAATATTCTGGGGGGAAGTAAAAAAGGTTTGGGGGGTGCGTTTTTTTTTTACACCTCTTTTTATCTCGGTTATTTTTATCTGAAATATTTTATACGTTTTGCAATTTTGCAGATATTATTTTACGTGTGGAATAGAATTGTTAATGTTTTATCAATGAATAGTCAGACAGTGATAGATTATTTAGTTATTTATTTTTGATGTCATCTATAATATTTTTAGTGCGATAAATTGAATTGTTAACTCATTGTTTTAAGAATGAGAAATAGAATTTGGAAAAAAATTCGTATAAAGAAAAATAAAATTGATGATGATAAATAGCGAAGGGGTGTTATAATGTATTATTCAATTTTTTTTTTACCTTCAAGTGGCAATTTTTTCTGATTTCACCATCTTCTTATTTCTAACCATTTGTACAAAATCAAATGTTCTGGAAAAAATATGACAAATTGGGTGGAATATTTTACAAAAGTGGAATTATCACTTGCGTTTTTTTGGAATTGTAAGTTACGTCTGACCTATTTCAGTAACATTCACATAATAATTGAATTTTTATTTCAACATTGGTAAAACTTTTGGAATTGATTAAAATAATTTATCTACAATTTATTATCAATTTAATGGAATAATAAATTTTATCCATCACATTCTTGATAAAATATTTTATTGTTATTGATCGTTCATTGTTACTGTTAATTTTCTTTTGTTTTTATTGTTACTATTTCATTATTTTTTCTTTTCTCATTTTCTTTTGTTTATTTATATGTTTTACTTTGGCTCTTTTGCAATGGATCTCAGCAGTTTCTTTTCTTACTTTTATTCTATGTCGTATACTCACTCGCATTCTCTATGTTGAAGGGCAAAAGAAATCTTCAGAGGTGGAAAATTGGTATGAAGGTATAGGAGAATGTTCACTAGTCTGTTTGGAATGTTCACTTTTTCTCTACGAATGCACTTTATATCACGTGAACTATTTTAGTTTCATTTGTAGGTGTATTTTTAAATGTGTACGTGAGTACATTCACGTTTGTGTAGGTTAGTTTATTTAAAAAAGACGAAGAGATATAAAATTGCAATAATTATGTTTTGTTAAATACTGAAAAATAAAAAAATATTCTTATCACAATAATATAAAATTCATAATGAAGATATTTTATATTCGTTGATTGGATTAAATCAACATTTTTATCCTCTGAATATTTTATGTTACAAATAAAATTTCACAAAAAAATAAGTGAGAGCAAAAAATTGTTGCAGTTGAATGAATTATTTTAATTATGTGCTTGCAAAGTGGAGATTTATTATTCTCTCTGAATGAAGAGAAAATGAAAAATGTAATGAGAATACTTGAGATCAATATGAAAAAATTAGTAGAAAAGAGAGCTGAGATGAAAGTAAATTTATCTTGACTCTATCAAATTAATTTCCTTATTGTGTATTTAAATATTAAACAATGAAAAATTAATTATCATGATGTTTAATTTTGTTAATGTAATAACAATCAATTAAAATAGAATGTTATAAGTAAATATAACGATTAATATCATTTTAATTTTTAATTATTTAAATAAGACTTTGTAATATTTTTTATTATTCCATTTTCGTTCTCTAATCTGAATTTTATTCATATTCTTTCTTCATCTTATTTTTCTTTAAGCAAATAGACAAACATATCGAGAGGGAGTAAAAAGTAAATGGAAGTGAAAGGAATATAGTGGAAAGAACCACAAGAGAAAAATCTACATTCGCATATTGGAAATCGCCCGACTAAAGCTCACTCTCACCCTTTCTTTATTCTCTCTCACTTCTTATTTTGCTCTTTCGCTCTTTTGGCTTGTGCCACACACCATTTCTATCGGCTTCTACGATATCCGGTGGAAAACATCCTATACGGCGAGTGGAAAAATGTCAGATATCAGTGGTAAGAGGGCGAATTGATCAGCCAAGCGAAAACTCGGGATAGGTAAAGCAAACACAAATCGTATCAACCCTCTCCTCTTCTATCTCTCGTATCCTCCATGTTCTTCTCACGTCTATCACGTTTCTTCTCATACACGTGTCGAGACGCTTGTCAATCTCCTTTTGTCGAAATTGAATGACAATGGATTGAGAAAAAAAAAATTAGTGAGGAAATAAAATGTAAGATTGAATGAAGAGGATTTTTATTTTTCAATCATTTCTTTGTTGTCATTTACATTTATATAAAATAGTGATTTCTATACAGAAAAAAATTTTTTTCACATTCAAAATAAAAACCATAATATTCTACTTGCGATTCTGAAAATTTTAAGCACTCAATCAAGTCTGCGACTTCTCTCATTCACGAGTTATGACAACTTCAACATCATTCATCCACTATTACAAATTAAGAATCACAAAAAAAGTTTTCAAAATTTTTATTAAATTACTTTAAATAAATTCGTCACATTCTACCCTCAACCTCATGCAACACCCTTGAATAATATGAAAAATATGACACTCGTAAAAAAATTCCATTCATCAAGAGAAACATGAGGAAAAATTTTATGAATAAAAAATTAATAAATGAAAAAGTGAAATATAAAAATGAAGAAAACATTAAAAAATAAATTTCTATATCTCTATGAAGAGTTAAAAATCGTAGAAATTTTGCACGAATGCACTCATATATGGAATCAGATATGAAAAAAAGTATTAATATATATATATATATATATAATGGAATAAAAGAAAAATAAATAAATAAAACGACAGAGCGAGAAAATAAAATAGACTAAAAGGATCGTGGGTATAGATGGCAAATGGCTGGTGGTATGCAGCCGGCGTTCGTTGGACTTCCACCAAATGATTCATTTTATTTCACGGCAGGATGGACACGTCGGTCACAGTGGAGTATGGGACAAGAGAAAAGTATATATAAACTAAAATGAGAGAAAGCGAGTTGGTACTGAGTGAGATTTTGCACAGGGTTATGTACAGAGAAGCTGGGTGGCAAACGTGAGCCACGTTGAATACAACTATTGCACACTCTTTGGAGATATTCGTCAATTCGTGAAGAGGAAATAGTCGTGAAAAACGAAGGATAGAGGAAAAAAATGGAAGAAAAAAAAACTGATGAAAAAACTAATGAAAAGGCGAAAAAAAAAATGATATAAAAATAATTGATGAAACAAAAAAGATTTTATTCAATTTAATGAGCATGAGATTGGATAATTGTTGAATAATTGACATGAATTTGTAATTATTTTATTTATGATGATTTTTATTAAATTATTGAATGCACAAATGATTAAAAAAAAATAATATTATGGGAGTATTTTAATTTGATTTTGTTATTGAAATATTAATTAGCACTCTATAAAGAATTAGTTGAATAATTTTGTATTGTTCTACAAATTGCTTTGAAATATTTATATTTATTTATTAAACCTAAATCAATTATTTTATTTTTTATTAATATTAATTAGTGTTGAAAATATTATGAGAGACTTTATTAAAAATGAACGACAATGAAGAGAGAATATTTTTTAAAAGTGCAAACATGAAAAATAATAAAACGATAAAAGAAAAAATTCATTAGAAGAACAAAATTAATGAATAAAATTAAATAAAAGGGAAAATAAAATGCGTCAACGATGAGTTAACTGGACATGCGGTTTTAATTCGCCTTGGATGCAAAGGAGTGAATGCAAATACTCGTAAAGAAATGGAGAAAAATAAAAATTCTTTAAATTTACTCATCGTTGTAATTGTGAGAAAGATGGCGAGCACAAAAGAGCAAATTTCCCTGTATATAAACATTAAACAGCTTCCATTTATTTTTTTCTCTACTTTCATCTCTTTAGAAAACCTTAAAAAAAAATTCAGTCTCTATTATAATCATGAAAGGTTAAAAATAAAGCACGTGAAATTGTAATTCTACTTGAGATAAGATCATAAAACAAAAAATGCAAAACCCATCCATGAAATTAAATTCAGAAGCCATAACAACTTCATGTCCTATTTTATTTCTCCATGCAAAAAATTCTACATATTCACATCCAACTAAAACATAAATAACTCATTACACACTCATCAAAACCCATCACTATATATATTCATTTTGTGTGCAAAAGTCTGATCTACAATTTCATACACACATATTCCCACCCCAAAACCACCCCATAGCCACAAAACTCACTCAAAGAAAATTCCACAAAAAAATCCATAAATAACAACAAAATAAAATCTCTAAATATTATCAATACATTAATTCCAACCCCCAATCACACATTGTAACATTCACCCCAACCCCTTCCCACCCCAAAAAAAAAAAAATCTCATGTTGATCATTTCAGGTTTGGCACTTGATGTGACGTTATCCAACTGGACATTGAACATGATGGTGATGATGGTCATAGTAACCAGTAGCAGTAGTAGTAGTAGTAACCATGGAATGTAAAGAGGAAAGTGCGCGGGCAGGGGTGGCTTTGGATAGAGGGTAGGTAACAGGTCGGATGTCCGGCAGTCCGTCACTGACTATCCCCTCGTATCTCCGGTGTGAGAAGCGCGTCACACTGTGCCTGGGCCATATCGCTGCTATAACAAGTCCTGAATATGCATATATTCGCTAGGTGGATATGGAGGGTTGTCCACGGATGGGTAAATGGCTATATGGATATATACAGTTAGTACTGTAGATGTTTCTCAACAGTGGTGAGATGTTACATGAACGTATGTGTACCTAAACGCGTTCTCCTACCAACTCATCGTCAATTCGTTCTCTTTCAATATCAATTCGCTATTTCTATCCTTCTTGTATAGGAGGGGTTTGTATAAAGGGTTGTGGGAGGTAGAATTGTAGGGTGAAGGCACCCTAATACCTGAATATATAGCTAAACTCGGTATAGTCAGTACAGCATGGCCCCTCTTCACGTTTTGGTGCTTTCCCACCTCATTCGCGGCTCTCGGTCATTTCCCACTAAGCACCATTGACGCCAGTTCACTGCTGGTGCTCGCGCAGATTTATCACTGTGTATACCTCGTGTCGCGCTACTCGTATATATTATCGCTGGAGGGATGGGGAAATTTTGACGCGTCGCGGCCATTTGGGAAATACTAATTAGGCCACAAATGTGCTTTTGCTGTTAAATGTTGAAGCGTTTTTGGATTCGATAGAAATATTGTTGTAGATTAGAGGGGTGGTTTTTTTTTTCAGGGGGATTGTTTTATTTATTTTGAAGAGAAGATTGTGAAGGGTAATAATGTTGGACGGAGGGTGGAGGTGAATAATAATGATAATAGATTGAAGAGAATTAATGAAAATGATGTGAGGATTTTATTTGATTTTACTTTCTACTTTTTTCAGGTTTTTATTTGTGTTTGTTGTAATTTTTTTTCTGGATATTTTTTTATTCCATTGTGTACCTCATTCTGTGATGTATTGATTGAGGTATTGATGTAGAGGAATTCAATAAGGGTTGACAGTAAAAAAAAACCCTTGAAACTTATTCATTGGATTAATACGTCTCATATTAGTTTGTGAGAGGAATATTTTTTAATTAATTATTTACTTGGGTTATTAATTTTTTTTTGGGTGTCTTACTAATACCATCATCGAGATCACCTTCTGGCACATCGATTAACCTCCCTTTGACATAAAAAGGATTAATTACAGTCCGAGATATAAAATAAAAAGTTTTATCGACCTATAAAAAATATTTTGCCACAACTTTGCAATCTGTAAAATAAACTTTTACGCGTAAACTTGTGTTTTTCTTTCCATTTTTTTACATCTTTCCATATTAATTAGTAACCTAAACAACCGGGAGAAAATTTCCTATCTGTTACAATTGAAAGAAGAAAAAAAAAAAATTTATTTAACAATGATTTCCATCTTGAAATACAAATATTTAATCATGAATTTACGGCGTTCGATCAAAGATTTCGTATTTCTGTGTTTGCTCATAGACAATTCCTGATAGCAGGAAGCGATTGTGCAATGATGAAGGGACAGTAGAGTCTTTTGTGATGGAGACAATAGAATTCGTCGGTTTGCAATGACCATACATTGAATGCAAAACATATGGGGTAATATATACACAGAGTGAGAGAGATTCGTTATCAAGAGAAAGCGAATGAGCGAGATCAAACCTGTTTGAACGCATAGACAGTCGATTCTATTTGATTCATGACTCATGACGGTGTCCGGCATGGAAAACGCCTATATATGATCTATAATCTATATACAAATACACCAATACATACAGATATTCACGTCCCATGAGCGCAAAATATGCCCGGACACGTCGATGCCACAAGCACTCGTCGTTGTCACGTGAAAAAAAAAAAACAAATTCAAAACTCATACATTATATATCTGTGTCGTCATTGCACATTGGAAAAAAATGAATAAATAATATAAATAATGGAAAATATATTTATAGAATGGTAGAAGAAAATAAAATAATAAAAATATCAAATGGAAAAAAACGCGAATGCTTTTTAATCCACAGACAGAGAATTTTTCCACGCGCGTTTACCATAAATAAATGTTGAAGAATTTTTGTTCTTTTCTACTTCTTTATCTTCGTTTTATATTATATATATATATATATATATTTTCATTTTCTAAACGTCGTGCGCGTAGGTTTAATCGAAAGATTAAGGGAACACTTTTCTACTTGGAAAATGGAGAGGAGAAAAATGAGAAAATAAATTATATATGGGAAGCGATGAGAGAGTCACGTTCTGAGTTTTCTTATATGGTTATGTACTAACGAAGAAGGATGAAATCATTACTTCAGTTGGTGGTGGAGGGATGAGAAATAGTTTAGGGGTGTATAGAGGGATAGAATGTGTTTCGAAATTTTATTGCGGTTTTGTGAGAGTTATGTTGAGATTTTTATTTTAATTTAGATGTAGAGAGTTCTGTAAATTATGTTAAGTAAGATAAATTTATTTCTAGTGTATTTTTTTATAGGTTATAATTCTTTCCTTATGCTTTTCATATTCTCATCATCTAAACCACTCTCTGACGCATCGATTGAAGTATTTACATGTGAAAAAATATAAATAACAATCGAAGATATCAATTGATAACTTTGTTTGGTTTATTCAATCAAAAATATTTCAGACAGGATAGAAATATTTTTTTGAAATAATTATTTCACTATGTTACTATTAAACAAAAAATTATTTCATAGTACCGTTGTGTAGGTAACAGTTTGGCGCATCGATTGAGATATTATCGATTTTGGAGAATTGATTACAGCTCGAGATATGTAATGAAAACTTTTAGTAATCTAAACAAGAATAAATTATGCATGAGAGAAAGCGATGAATGTCACGTTCCATCGTCTCTTTCGGTTAAATACTAACGAAGAAAGATGAAATCATCCCCGCCAGCTCTTCACACCCCTATCGTCTGACCTGTATATCTCACCATTACTTCACTTGAAGTTGCCGAGATAAAATCAACCAGCATACACAAAAAAATAACGAATTTTCCACATAATTTTTCTTGAAAAATCAAATGCTTCCGTTCCAATAGATCGTAGACACTCGATATTACCAAGACGGAAGTCTATTTGGTCGTGTTACGGTTCTACGTGCTCACTGCGGCGTTCATATTATCCCGCCATAGTTGCAGGAAAAAAAAAATAGAGAAAGGCAGGCAAAAAAAAAAATAGAATAAAATAAAATAGAATGAGAATGAGAGTAAAGAAATCAGAGTCACACACACACAGTATTGACAAACGTTTCTGCCAAACCAATCGACGTGAGTCATGGAAAAATTTCTGTGGAAAAAAAGAAGAAAGTGGAAGAAAATAAGGGGAAAAAATACCACCAGCGATGCAACCCTGCTCTGTATCACAGTAGAGCAAAAAACTCCATTGAAACATTTAGAATCAAGTCACGCAGCGATCAGATTTATTGTTGTGCCACAAAAGTGAAATAATATAGATGTATATACGATTTTTTTTGCTGCTTTTTCATCCACTACAATTCACAATCCATAATGCTGCTTTCTATGCGACCAATTAAATATGTATGTCAAGCTTGTGCTCTTCTTTATCAACAATGCCTGCCTGAACATATGTCTAAACTACTTTTATTTATGGAGAAAAATTTCCTGTTCTAATTTTATTTCCCTTTTTCCAACTTCGTGATGTAAAAATTGAATCACGTTTTACAATTCCAACAGTGGTAGATTCATTACTTGTTATTAATCACAAAAAGAAAAAATTTTTTATCAGAATTTTACTTATAAAATTTGATTTTAATTTAAATTTATTTATTTACTAATTCATTTTGTTTTATTTTTTATTTAACCAAGACAAGGTGAATTCATATAGAGTGAGATAATGCGCTCAAGATTAAGAAAAAAGGCGTGAGACAATTTTATATTGTGAATTGACACGATGATGGAAGTTTGAGGGGAAAAATCTAGACAAGCACCAAAAAAATTGGAAGAAAAAAAGGATAAAATAAAATCGAGATAGACTCAGCTGTTCTACCATATACATCACTATCGAAGTATGTTTATAGATGTAAAGATATGCTGCGTCACGAGAACTATATAATCGAAAAAAGAAGAGACGACAGAGAATAAAGACAAGAAAAAAAAAAAATGAGAAAGAGAAAAAGTGTCAGTGAATTTTTTCTCCACTCGTGTGGAACGTGGCGCGCGAAGCGAATTTGCGCTAGCGAGACACTACACATACACATGAGCATATAAAAGAGACTAAGGGGAGTGAGAGATATATGATATGAGAGAGGATAAGGGAGTGAAGGGGGTGATGGTGCAGTAGTGGCGTAATACGATATTTTTCATTATTATTTTATCTTTTTATTATCTTTCTTTTTTTTACGTTTTTATTTACTTTCATTTAAAAACTCGACGTCAGATTATAAGTATCATACAGAAGTGGACAGAAGGATTTAATTCGTGTATTAAAATGGCAACAGAGAGTAGAGAGAATTAATGTATGATAAAGTAGTGAGGAAGTAGAGATTAGCTCAATGCAACGAGATTCAGTTTACTCGACAAATGCTTGAGGGAGTTGCCAGAGTGTGGAAGAATAAGAATTTCGTTAATGTGTATGTGCATGTGAGAAAATAGAATGAGAAAGGTTTTCCCTTGTGCTCATTTGTGTTCGAGAGTTGTGTCGAGTGTGGAAAGGGATGTGAATTGCGAAGTGGTGTAAAGTAGAAACAAAAATTTGAATTGTTTTAAGCCTTTCATATTAATCAAGTTCTTTAATTTCATTTTAACAAAAGTTTTTTTATGTTCAAGGGAATTTTTACCGTTCAAGGGTCATTGTATTTGTCACTATCTAACGCATCGATTGAGTCATTGTTTATAAAAAAAAGTTAATCACAACTCGAGATATAAAATAAAAACTTTAAACTGTCTTTTCTTACAATTTGCCATTTCACAACTTTACAAAAATAATTTTCAACCCTCAATTGACATGTTAAAAAATTTTTTTAGACAAACCTCATCAATATTTTCATTTCCTTCATTCTCTTACGCGTCGATTGAGTTGCTGTTCATCAGAAAAAAATTAATTACACTCTGAAACACAAACATTTTCATACAATCTCTTTATCCATTTGTATAACATATATTTGATAAGTGGAAAATCCTCTGCTACATATTGAAGGATTATACATATATATGAATTCACTGTAGAGCTTTATACTCTATACGTCGGATCACACAGAAGCTCATTTCATCGAAATCGTTGCGAGAGTGCGAGAGAGACTGAAATAGAGACGAGTGATGTTGCAATTGGTCAGACGTAGACTTTGAAAGCGAACGAGCGTGCATGGAACTCAGTTCAACTAAAGGTACACAGAATTGAGATGAGAAGGTCGAGAAGCTGAATTCTCCTTTGCTGTAGTGAATATACGATATGTACTGCGGCTATCTATTTATATATGTGTGTGTATGAGAAGGATATATACATAGGAATAGAATGAGAGAGGATTATAAGTAGTGAATGCGAGTCTTACTTGTATAGTCAGCCAATCATTTTGGCATTGTTGTGCTCCAACTAAACGAAGCCATTTATATATCAGTTGGACTATACATCGCGGATTATCGAACAATAATTTTCCAATTATATATATATATATATATTGGAAAGTAGGAAAAGTGAGGGCAAACAAGTTCTATCTTGTTGGAACCAAATCCAGATGGAATTTAGAGAAATATAACAAAGTAATTTTAGAGTTTATATTATTTTACAAATGATTGAGAATATTTTTTCTATTCTTTACTATTTTGTGAGGTTGGGGGATGGCTTAGGGGTGGTTTGATATTGTTAATGAGTTTGGGAACATTGAAAAAAATGATTTGAGTGTTTTTAGGTTTTTATTTTGTTATTTGTCATGGGATATGTTGAATTAAATCGAGAATGGATTCAGTGACAATAAATGTTCACATTTACAGACGTATATTTATAGATATTTTTGTGTGTCTATAGACATGAGTATTCTGAGTCTTTGGAATTTATCATCGGTGCCGCAACAAGTGTCAGAGACGTTGGAGCACGTCTGCTCCACTGGGACGGCCTATGTTTTTTTTTTTCTTCCCCTTCATGATTAATCCAACTTCGAAGTGAAAGTGACTGCACAGAGTTGAATTCACTCGACTTTTTATATTTTTTTTCTTTCATTCTATCTTCAATTAATTATCTTACCAGACACGAATATTAAATCTCAATTGATTTTTCTTTTTATTTTGATTCACATTTGAATTTGTGGTTGTTAATTTATACAATGAATAAGAAGAGAATAAGAAAGTTTTATAAATATTGAGGGAAAAAATGTTCTGAAAGGATTTTTATTGTATTACATGTGCGAATGTTGGTGGGGGGGATGAAAGAAGATTTTGTTGAGTGCAAAAAATAATGTAACAAAAAGAAAAATTGTATAGATGTATAATGTAATGTAAAAAAGAGCATGAAGAGGGCGGAAAAAAAGGAGTGGCATTTGCTATCGCACTTTATATATCCAAACGAAATAACACCAGACTCACTATATATATGTGCGATGAAACGATCGACGGTAGCTCGTTCTCTCAGAGGTACCAACCCTGAAACTATCGTAAAACCTCGAGGCTAAATCGAATTTTTCTCCTATATTCTCTCCCAGTGCTTTTTCCTATTTTCTCTCATATACTCTTATTTAATCTGTTTCTTTTTTTCTCTTTCCTATTTTTTTTTCTTCACACTTTTATTGTACAACACCTCGTGTACATTTCGTTCATTCGGTTCAGCTAATTTTCCATTTATTATTTCGATATAAAATTCGGCAAATTAAAAAGGGGATGATGGATAAAATTGGTTTGGGAATTAAAGAAAGAAAGGGATAAAATTTTTTTCAACACTCAGAGGATTTGTGGAAATTGAATTAATAGATTTGTTTATATTTTTCAAAGTAATTTATAAAGTTTATGATTATTTATTATTTATTATTTATAAACATTGATTGGAATACACTAAAAAATTATTAATTAAACAAATAACAAAGACAAAACTAACAAGTTATTTTCTAATTAATTTAAAAATGAACACTTTTCTGTTTTTAAATTCTCCCAACTTTTTTCAGCCTTCAAAAATGGTTTTAAAAAAGAATTTTAACGTTTGCAAAATTAAACGTTTCTAGAACACGTTACAACTCGAAACTGTATGGTAGATATATATGTGCCTAAGGCGCCGCAACCCTTTTCTGGCAGCTGGAAAATGCTCAGCTATATAACCCTCTCACAGTGGAACGCCTGGTATGTCTGGGTAGTATTGCACGAAATTGCCACACTCTGTCCATGTCATTCCACGACTGCTCTTCAACGAAACTCTCTTTTCTCTACTACTATCACCACTCGATTTTTTTTCCTCTCTTTCTCCCTCGTCCATTCTCACTTATCTTTGTCTTGCTATTTCATAAAGAAAATCCTAACTAATGTTTAGCAGTCAAATTATTTCTAAATAAATTTGTCTATTTAATAAACAAAAGTGAAAAGGAATAAAATTTGGTGAAAATGCTGGTGAATTATTTTATTAAAAGTTAAAATTAATTTAAGTATATAAATAAATGAATTCGATACAAGAAGTTTGATATTAATTCGTACAATCAAAGTGAAAATAAGATCCCCAGGTGTAAATTCAAATTTACTGTAAACAAAAGGAGTAAAATTTAATTTTATTGTTCTCTTCATTTTGTGTCTAAAGAAAGACGAATTATTTATTATATTTTATTATTTTTCTTTAAACAATTTAGATAGTTGAAGACACACAAAAAGTAATATAGTAAAAGTTTGGTTTAACATTGAATAGAAATTGCATGAAAGAGAAAAAAAAATCAAAATAAGTAGTAGATTAACAGTTGAATATGGTCAGACAATTGTTCTATTTCCAAAAGAGAATTTCCCAACTCTCCAATTTGCGTTTTAACATTTCCCATAATAATTATCCGTATAAAAAAAATTCCTTTACTAATTCTCATTTTTGCTTAACACATTGACTAAAATATAGAAGATAAAAAAAATTAATTAAACATTTTATCAACAAATGTGAATGAACAAAACAAATTTGAAAGTTTCACCAGATAAATTGCAAAACATCAATGCACACAAATGCTCGACATTTTTTTTTTATTTTACTAAACGAATGAGATGCTCATCCCCTACTTTTTCACCCTCACCCTTCAACTCTACTATCTTTAGCTCTGTCTGTTTTAGATTCACGATACATGTATATATATTTATCTATTTCACTCGCTCTTGCCTCCCTTTCTATCTACTCCATTCGAGAAAATTCAATTTACCATCACATACGGACTTATGTATGCCCGATGCAAGTTCGCATCGTGGAGATAGGAACGCGAGCAAGTCACCTATTCGTTCTACACTGTACAGTAGTAGTAGTAGTAGTGGTTGCAGTAGTAGAAGTAGAAGTATAGTCAGCCACTACTTCCTTTCTCTGTGCGAATGAAATGAAATCGTCTGCCATCGTGCGCACAGACTTCTCGCTACTTTTCGGCCGAAATGGATTTTTCCCTTCTTCTTTTTTTCATTTTTTATTATTTTTCAAGTGTCTTTATGATGTATATGAAATTGTGTACATGTGTATATGCAAACAAATTCACTGCAACAGTAGGAAAACAGAAAGAGAAAAAGAAAAATTTCTTTCTTCACTGTTGTAGCCTCTCATGACCTGTCAGCTTTTCGTGAATTTAATAAAGTAGATAATAAATATAGAAAAATAGTAAAATAAATGAATAGATATAAAATATGGTTTATTTATTTTATTGTCGTCAATGAAATCTTTTCATTGAATTTTATTTGAATTTTTTGGATTTTATTCATCACTGAATTTCATAAAATTTCAGTTAACGATAATTTAAATAAATTTAATTCTATGTAAATTAATTGACAAATTCACTGTTTTATCATTTGAATCAAAATTATTCCTATTCAATATTAATTCTATCACAAACATTTTATTTCAGTATTGAACAGTTGTAATGTGAGAAATAATCCCCTAGATTTATCATCTATAGAAATGTTCAATTGGTACTCAACCAAATATGTATACATGTATATATATTTGCCTGTATAAATATCTTCACATACTAAAACAAACCCTCATACGTACATGTATGTTTGTATGGGTATGGTAATAAAGCGTCCATGATGAATATAATCGGCTTGGATGAACCTGGTGTGTTTGATATTCGAGTATTTGAATACGTACTACAAACATTCAACGAATCGTTTTGCGCTTGATGGTCGTGGCCATTCGTAAATATCAACCAACAAAAGAACGAATGTGAAAATGTGGACAGTGAAAATTTATATTCACATATCGTTCGTGAAAAAAATATAAAAATTTTATTATTTGTTTTATCAAATTCTTTTTTTTTTTAACTTTTTCAAACGTTTTGGATTGACAAATGATTTATTGTAATATATATATATTATTTTTATTATTATTTACGTTGCTTTAATTGTTTTTTTTTTGTTTTATTAAGGGGAATTGATCGGGTTAATAATTTTTGAATGTTTCATAGATATATTAAATTATTTAAAAGTGTTGATTGATATTGAGATGTCATTGGATTTCAATGAATTATTGAAAGAATAAAATGGGGGATGAAAAAAAAGGGGAAATATTAAATGATGTGTTATGGTGAGGGATTTTATTTTGTTCGTGTATTTGTCAGGATAAAATTTGTCGTAGCGATGTAAATCCCATCACATTTTGTTGATCAAAAACAGATTTAGTCCAATGGGAAGGGTGGAAATGTAGATATGAATGAGGGGCTGAAAATAAAGAGAGGATAAATATAAAGATGGGATTTTTATTGAGAGAAAAATGATTCTGGAAATATTCGTTGTTTATATAAATAAAAATTTGATACAATAGAAAAATTGCAACGGAAAAACAATTTTGTTTTAATTAACTTTCTTTTTTTTTTTGCAACATAAAAATAAAAATAAATCTCAGAAACAAAATTAGATAAAACAGGTGGAATAAATCCATTAAATTATTAACCCTATCACACTTTGGTGTCACTACTACCCTTAAAACATTAATTTATCTCTTCATACATTTATTTATCCACATTTATATAAATATCTGTGTGCAAACATTTTCCCGAGAGGATTTAGAACAACATTCTCAAGCCTCAAGACATCTTACAAAATAATACAGGGCTTGACCTTCTTTACTCGTGGGATAAGACACACAAGTCTCTGTAGAATTCCGATCACTGTTCTCGTGTCTCTTATTTGCACGAAAAAAAAAAAGTAAAGAGGCAGCAACAACACAGAAATAAAACTAAATAAAAAAAAAGAAAAGAATCCATGACAATGTAGTTAGATAAAATACATTATTTTCTTTCTTATTTTTTTTTTCTTTACATCGCACTTATCTTTTTTATTCTTCCCTTTTTTTTTTCTTCTACTTCTTCTTCTTCTTTTACCCCCATTTTTTTCTTTCTTCTTTATTGAAGAACGGATACATGTATATTCCGTTGGATAGTTTTCGCCGAGTTCGTCCAAGTTTCTCACGAAAAAAAAGGGCCGTGGGAATAGGTTTTGGGTGTGTGTCGAAAAATATATAGTCCAGCTTTTGGCGTCACACGAAACTGAAATAGGATGACGCAAAACTTGATGGGAGAGTTGTTGCAAAGTCAATTGACGCCTAACAAGCTTGTTCCTGTAGAAAAAAAAAGGGAACGAACTAGCTCAGCAGATAGAGAGTGAAGTAAAAAAAAAAATAAAGGGGATAAATCAAATTAAACAATAAAAAGAGAAAAACATGTAAAATTAATACAAAAATTTAATTAAAATTGCTGCCATTTATTGTCATCTTCCATTTTGTGAACGAAAAATTGTGAAGTTGCCACGATAAAAACAATTTGTTTTTTGTTATAATAAATAAAAAAAAGGGGGTATTTTTTTGCTGTGGATATTATTTTGTGTTTTCTTTTTCTTTTGGCTTTTCATGTGTACTCAATGCTTTTTTTTTGTCATTTTTTTTTAAACAAATGGCTCTGGGATGGATTTTATAACGCATCTCTTGTCGAATGCTCTCACACGAGTCTGCACATACTCACGAGTGCAGTTGTAACGATAATGGCTTTAGAGTGTCGTGGCATCACAGAGAAGAGATACTCTCAGGATTCGTGCACAAAGTTGCTTAACGCACAAGTGCATAAATATATATACATATATATAGTGTGAAGAGAAATCTGTTTATCCATACAAGCCAAGTACAAAAGAAAAATTTTCACAGTGTAAAATTTCTGGTTTATTTAAACTTAAATGTGATGTTAAATTTATTTATTTATCCATTGTTTCCACCTTGTTAATTTTCATTGAGTGGGGGAAAAATTAAATTGGTAACTGTAAAACAGTTGAGTAAATTCGAATTGCATGAAAAAAAAAAGTAAACATTTTATTTATAGTAATTAATTTTCACATTTTTCAATTTTATTCTCTGAGAATTTTTGTTTGTGTTTAATTTATTTATTCAAAGGATATTTATTTATGTTATGTAATGTAGGTTATTTATAAATGCATGTTATTACGAAAGATATTTATATAAATACATAATTTAGAAAGAGGAACAAATAGAGAGGAAAAAAAAAATTGTCATCATCTCATGGGATCAAGTGAACGCGAAACGGAAAGCTAAACAATCAAGCGTTAAAGCTGAACAAACACTATTATCCCTCAAGCCATCCTCATTTACTGCCCCTTCACTCTATTCCACGTCATCTCACCCTTATTCGTCCTCTCTCACTCTATCTATATTCACTCAGTAAATACTAAAATGTCCACGATAGATAGAAGGATGATTGGAAGTGAGTGAGTGCACAAAAATAAAAATGGGGGAAAGCGAAAAGAAAAAAAGAATAACACAAATTTATTTCGTGTGTTTTATATAAATAAAAACAAAAACAGAATAATAAATATGAATAAATAAAAATATTTATCTTGAATAAACATCACAATAAATTAAACATTATTTGTCCCCAAAAATAATTTATATTTAATTAACAATTCTTTTTTTTTCCCATCATTTTATAAATTTAATTATTCAACAATTCGTACATCAATTTTCATCTAATCTACTGCCAATCAAAAACCCCCATAAAATTCCTCCATAAACACAATCAACCCCTAACAAACTACCCCACAATAAAATCCTCCAATCCCTCAAAAAAAAAAAAGGAAATCGAAACAATAAAATATCCAATCTTTGACGTAGCACTCAAAAACTTTTTCTCATTAATTATAAACTTCCTCCAAGTAACCATTGACCCATCCAACCCTTACCATCAATGATCAAATCACCTCCACCCCTGAACTACACACACACTCACATCCACCCCCATTTATACAATTCTATATATATATATATATCCATACATAAAGCTACATCAGTGCCAGTTATCTCTCAGCAGTCACCGTTACTCCAGAACAGAAGTTTGTCTTAATCCAAAATGTCTCAAGACTCGCAAGCACGTTCATCCTCCTGTCTTCTTTCTACCCCTATTCCTACCACCCCTCCAACCCACTGTACCTCCTCTCAATCTTATTCACTCTCTTATTCACTCACAGTATTAATTCCCAGTTGTCTAATCCGGTCGACCGAATCTGATGCCTGTACGAACTTGCTTCTCCGCATTTGGCTAAATTCGCCTGGTTGAATCGTCTCGCTTATCAAACTTCCCGTGGCTCTCATACAATATCACATATACACACATACATACATATATATATGAAGATATATGTGTTTATATTAATATATAGTTGAAGAAAGAGGTAGAGAGAAGCAACTGGAGAAAACGTTTCCTCCTGTGCATTCTCTTCATAAAATAAGAAACAATGCGAGTGCATGGTATGGCATTACTGCAAAATACGAACTTGCATCGTTGCATTTGCATCTTCAACAAATAGGAAAGATAATAATCTTTATAATAATAATGGTAATAATGATAATAATAATAATAATGGTGACATAACAAGTTGAAGTTTGGGCAATGGAGTTGGGTGAAAGTTAAAGAAAAATTTTGAAGTGAAATAAAAATTTGTTTTGTTTTAATTTGATAGGATGGATATAGATTGTGATTTTTGGTGATTAAAATTTGAAGAAAGTTTTTCAGGGAATGGAAAGTCATAATTTATTGAATTTGAAATAATATTGGAAAAAAATTGAACAAAATTTGATGAAATGAAATAATTTTAATTACATTTTTCTGTCAATTGAAGAAAACTTTTTTTCCAGAGAATATTCGAAATAAAAAGGGGAAAAAGTCCTCTCAGCAACTACTGCACAGACAAAATTCACCATGAATTGTAGCTGATGATAAAAACCAAAAAGAAAAAAGAAAAATGAGAAGCAAAAAAAAATAGGCAGGAACAAAAAAATACACAACGTTGATGGCATTGGAAGAGTAAAAAAAAAAACGGGTGTAATTGAGAAGTAAATAGGAGAAGGTGAGTTATAAAAGGGGTGGCGAGTGGTGGAGGAGGTGGTGGGCTATGAGAAGAGAAAGGAGGTGGATGGGAGGAAAAGGCCCAGGAAAACCTGGAGGCGATGCCTAATGAGCATCCTGTGCAGGCATGCACAGTTATCCATTCTTCACCGCGACGTACCATCACCCATCCACCCATCCGGATTGAAGACGCTTCCCTGGTTACTACCACCATCTCCTTCATCACATACAGTTTTGCGTGAGAGTATCTGAACCTTTTTCGCCAAGAATATGGCAAGCAAAACTCACAAACTCACAATCGCCTGAGAGTTATTGTCTCACCTTTTTTTTTATCTTCTACCATTTTTTTTTCTTTATTTATTGTTATTTATTTTTTTGTTCTTTCTTTTTCTTTCATTATGGAATCTTTAAGGTGAATATGTGCCATTTTTTTTCATGTATTAATGAAGAATAGAAGAGAAAATATGTGGAATTGTTTAAAAGTAAAAAAATCTTATTAATTATTAAAATTGTTAATTAATGAAGGCGATTTTTTTTTGTTTTGTTAGGAAAATGATAAAATCCGAATTGTTGGTTTCTATTGAAACAATTAATTAAAATGAAGAAATTTTCATTTTAACTTTGTTGTTTCTTTTAGATGTGACTGACAGAATTGTGAATAAGAGAAATGAAAGATCAGTTATAAACTTCATTAATATAAATTCTCAAATGGAACAAAAGAAAATAAGAATAAAATTGTATTTGAAATTGCATTTCACTATGATATAAAAATTAATTGTTTCGATACATTTTTTTATTATTTATTCTTTTGTTTATATTTTATTTTCACTCACTGATACTTCACAAACGACTATCGAGTTATTATTAATTCATTTACCTGTTCATTTTTATTCATTGTCCATCACATCTTTTAATTCAACTCTCTCTTAAATTCTTTGTTTTAAATTTCACTATAAATTCCCATTTTATTTTCTTTCTCAACTGACAAAATGGACGATTAATAAAAAATGCGCTTACGCTTTTTCGTCGTCTCTTTCTCCACCTTTGTCCATTGTCCATCTTCTCTTTGTCTTTTAACTCACACACATTCTCACACACAAACGAATATCCGAAAAAAAAAAGAATTCGAAATTTAATAAAAATTCGACGATCGAGTTCATCCTCCAACTGTCGCGCCCGTTTGGTCGCCATAAAAGTTGAATAAAAGTGAACGAGAACTCGAAAGGGACAACTTTTATGCCATCAGGAGAATGGTAAAACGAATGGGGAAAAAAAAATGAAATAATGGAGAACACACTGTAAGCGAAAAAGAATGATAGGAAATAGCAAAATAGAAACGAGAGGAAGTCGAAAAAAAATGTGAGTGGCCACAAGGACGAGGCTTTTCATTGGCTATAGGTAACATTGCTTTCATCCCCTTTTTTTTGGTTTTTGTATGTTGTTAAAAAAGAAAAACAATACAGAAGGAGAGTCGAAAATTTGGTGTATAACAATCGAATTTCTCGTTCTCTCTTTAGACATTTTTGTATTTTTTTTATTTTATTTTTTCGATATCGGTTTGGTGCAGGTTCACATCTGTTAATACAAAGGAATTCAACGGAAATTCGTGTGTCTACCAGTCAAATATTTGTTGTATATGTTTGCAACAATGTATATACTGTTTGGGTCTCTTTAATGTGTATATCAAATGTACTGATAGGGCGTACGTGTATTGAATTTCACTTTGATTGAATGTGATAAAAGTTAGTAGTAGTTTACATTGGTATATGGTCAGACAGTCAAAGGCCGTAGAAGAGTTTGAATTAAATAAATTACTATGATTGATTCGGTGAATTTTTTTTTTCTCTATTTGGTTCTGTTGTTTTTTTTTTGTTATTTGTTAATTCCCAATTTATTTCATCGCTCTTGATCGTTTTATTTTAAATTATTCTCTTTGTTCTTTTATTTATTTACAATTGTAACTTTGAATGTTTACGGATTTAAATTAGTTTGATTGTATTTTATATTGAATGAATTTTCAAATCAAGGTGGTGGGAAATTTTAGTGAATTATTTTTTTTGTCGTTTATTTCTTGTTGGAGTGTGAAATTATTTTTAAATGGAAATATTCAGGTTTTAAGCTTTTGTTTTATTCAGTTTTTGATAAAAGTGATACGAGTTGGTGATTAAATTTGCAACAACGATTTTGTTTATATTTTTAATTATGCAACAGTGGACATTTTGTTAGAATAGGAAAAAAAAAATTATATGGCATTGAAAAAGGGATTTGAATTTTTCTTTGTTATCGCGAATTTTGTTTTACTTTTTTCTCCAATTATTTAAATAAATTCCAAAGCTCACAACTTTATTTTAACCATTAGAATGTATTTCGCTATTTTATTAATTATGGAATCGTTAAAATCGTTCCAACGTATTCATGCTCAGAAGATTTTATTTTTTGCATTCATTCCAAATTGTTCAAAGCAAGAAATAAAACTGTAAAAAACTTTTGAATAAAAATAAATAACTGAAATTAGCAAATTCCTCTGCATTTTCAATTTTTTTTCTGTCTCTATTCTCTTCGTATTCTGCTTAATATTTATTTTATTCCATCATGTTTGTAGTCACTTTTTTTTATATAAAAATCCAGCTCTGTATATGAACGTATCAGAATCACTTGCATTGTATTTTGAATGGACTATAAATATGAATATAAATGTGAATGTAAAATAAAAAAATATGACAAAACGAATTCCTGAACAATAAAATTGGAATTCGTGTGTTTGTTGTTACTGTATTGAACTTCATTGTAGGAAATTTTTGAATGTGGGACCATGGTTATGAAGTGATTTATTGGTTCGAAGAAATAAAGAAAGAATAGATAAAAATGACCACAAACAAATATCTTCATCATATATTTTTGTTTCTTCTGTATCTTTTGTTTTATTAATTTGTCCCAGATTATTATTTTTATTATGCTCAGCATTTTCCAAACGTGGATAAAACAAAAAAAGAACAAAAATAATGGGAGTACACGGACTGATGGTGTATCTTTGATAACCCATGTTTACAATGAGTTTTATATTTTCAAACATAAAATAAAATAAAAGAAGGATAAAAATAATTTTATTATTCACAAAAACGTCATTGTCCTAAAATCAGATCGCTCGATAAAAAATATTTTTATTTTGGTATTTTGCTGAGGAAGAAACCGCGTTCTTCAAAAACTCTGGAATTCTCAAAGCAGGAATACCAGTTTCTTTACTACAGGGAAAAATTTTCTGGTTGGAAAAAAACTATTTTTTCAGTGCATGTTAAAAAACGAAATAACCAAAAATTCCCAAACTGTAGTACAAATAAAAAAATATCCCAAATACCTTCGCCAAAATCAAAATACATTCGAAAAAATCGTTAAAAAAAATGAAACATCCCCAAATACTCACAAAACCCCTAAAAAAAAAGAAATAAAAGAAATTCACATTCTCTTCACACAGACAATATAATGAAAATAATACGTACACGTACATTCACCATCTGCTATGAAACGTCAAGTCAAGATTCGCGCGTGTATCCTCTCTCACCCCCAATCCTATCCTTTCCCCCGACCTCTCCAACCTCATTCCACCAAAATATCTATCTCACTTCTACTCATTCACATTGGCATTGCGCTTAAGCTCAAGAGGATCCTGCCAGGGATGAGCCGGAAATCTGGGAGCCGCGGTCGCGATAAACCTCACGCTCTCTCCCTATATACACTCGACTCCCTTTTCCGAATCCTCCTGCGTCATATATATTTCTCCCTTTGCACCCCTTCTCCACCCCCCCACACACCTCACATCTCTATATATACACATATATATACAGTTGTGTCTATATACTGTCGCTCTTTCTCTACATCGGAATCATTAGGCGATGCAAGCACTCTATCCCTCGTAACATAAAGCGGATTTCGCTGCTAAGCAGATGGAAATGCAGGCGATGCGAATGCAGTAATGCACCTCTGTACATTACGCGCGCGAAAGTATAACGTGGCGCGCGTTGACTGTGTCGCTTTCTCGCTTGCTCTCTGCTTTTCATTGTAAAGAGAGCTTGCATGTGTATGTGTCTCTACCTTCATGACATTCCCCGTCCTGTTTTCATGTCTTTCTCGCGCACACGTTTCCGCTGTACACAACTGGTATTTCCAGTGAAGTGCACGATCGTGTGCAATGTGCATTCACATAACCTAACTCTATATTGTATATATCTGTCTATATCTCTTCGTATTTTCTCTGTAAGCGAGGGTTGGATATTTGTATTTTGCATATCTGCAGCATTGTAATTGTGCGTGGTGTGAATGTACATTTGAAATACTGTTTGAGGAATTTATTTGTTCTTTTTTTTTTACTTTAACATGTTTGAGCATGCATGGAAGATTTTTATTTTTATTTATTCATAAGGTTTTTGTGGGTTTGAATAATTTTTTTGGGTTGTTTGAGGGTGGGAAATTGTAATACAGAAAATTGTACACATTTTGAGGTGCTGATGATGATAAATTCGACCATCATTACGTTATTTATAATATTTGAAAGAAAAGAAAGAAACTTGGGAAAATTCCAATATTTCGTATTGGATAAATTTATTGGAATTACTCTCCAGCCTGTTCATTCTCATAAATAATTTTTTTATCACGGCATTGATGTCATCCAAAGTCTCTACAATCACATGCATACATAGATCATATAAAAGACGTCTCGGAATGAGCCGAGAGTTAGCGAGTGGAAGCGATCGGTGACGCTTACTTGCAGTACATTAGACTCGACTTCAACTCTCCAAGACATTGAATGGTATATATATATATATATTCTCCCCCTCTTGTCTACCCCACTCTCGAATTTTCCTCCTTCTCCACTTTCTCTTCATCACTGTACTTCATTCCCGCCTGTCCCGTTTCGCCTGTCGACTCCTTAACTTCCACGACGGGGCGTCAGTAATGAGTTTACCGCCCAACAATATCCCCATCGGGAAAGAGAGTGAGCTTTTTCTCTTCACCCTCTTCACCCTCTGCCGCTTTTCCTCATTTCTCCACAACCACCACCATCACCACTTGCCCTCCATATTCTACATCACAGCTTGCGTAGACGGGGTTACATGTCCCGTGTGGCACATGGTGAAAAAATAAAGTTTCTATTGAGGGTGTTATCTCAGAATTTTAATGGCTACAGAATATTTTATCGCATCATGACAAAATGAAGAACAGAAAAAAAAAATAATTGCGTTACATTTATGAAAGCAATTAGTCATTGTTCTTTATTTATAATGGCGGAATTAATTCACGAGGGGGTTGATTTTTGCTTTTTTATTTTCATTTTATTATAAAAAGTTAATTTGTTTTCTATTTTTATAGTACAATTTTTGCAAAAAATAATAAACTATATGAATAACTAATTCACAATATCCAAAAAGCTCCAGTGAAAAAATAAGGAAAAAACCCAAATTTTATTTTCAAGTTGATGGGGAAATAAATGTCTGACCACATCACGCAATTATTCCCTTACTATCCCCCAAGCGTATCAACACTAAAATTTTTCACTCACATTTTGTGCGTTAAACAAAACTAAAACAAAAAAAGTAAAACCCCATAGACGAATTCAATTATTCAAATCAACTTTCACGTTTGAACACGTTCACTATACATCACCTATTAATATTTCCATCTCCAATGCGCCATTTTAAAAGAATCTCCTTTAATACACCCAACAGAAGCGATATGAAAAATAAAAATAGATTTAATCCCACTGTCACAATTTCCTCTCACAGTTTATATTTAATCCCATTGGACACAAAGAATTCGTAATAGAAAATATTAATTAAGAACTAAAATAAAAAAGAAATTAAAAAAAAATACAGAGAACTTGCGCACTATTAATTAATAACTATTGACGAATTCATACATTCACTTCAATTCAACTGATAAATCTCTTGTCGAATGCACAATTGCCAATTATTGCATCACAATTCAGAACTTGCGTCAATTCAGCAAAATAAAAAGGGAGAAAAAATATAAAAGATTGAAAATTTTATTCGCGTTTACCCTTAATCTCATCCAATATATATCAATCATTGCCACTTATTTCCTTCACCGTCACTTCTATTTTTATTATGGCGCCTGAGTAAATAACCGTTATATCCTATTTAATGTACATAGCTTTATATACAAATTGATCCGAAAATTCCCAAACGTTCTCCAGCTATATCTAAATAGTCAATAGCCATTGGCCATTAACTAATAATGATAATAGGTAGATAAACGTATAACATTGACTGTTTGTGTGTGTGCTATCCCGTCGCTTGACACGTAAAGGCTTTAACAGATCTTTAATCTCTGATCCAGTGACCATTCGCCCTCGCACGATTTCCTGGAATTGAATACAAACAAAGTGATTATATATTATTTATATTTATACATACAATTATTTATCTATAATGGAATTTGTGTTTGGAATACGATCGATGATAAGTCCAATAAAGGGCTCCACCCTAAAATGGACAATGGGAAATAAATTTTATCTTTGTAGGTCAATCGCAAAATGTTTGAAACTTATTTATAGCAAATTTAGACATTTTTGGTATTGACAAAATTCAACTAACCAAAAAATCCTAACGGTTAAACATCAATCAATCAAATGTCAATGAAAAGAAAAAAAAAATCCAACTCAACAATATAATCCTAATAGAAAATGAGTTTGAAAACAGTTCATGCATCAAAAATTTCAAACTCAATTTTTTTTCTTAAAAACTCAAAGACTTTAATACACCAAATTTTCATACCTAATCCACCGAATTTCATCACCAGTCGGTGAATATTGACGGCAAAAGAATGACTAATCGAATGGCTATAATATAAAATTTATATCTCAACACAATCCTACTCTAAAACGCCATAAAACAACACCATAAAAAAATTAAAACATTCCCAAACATTTCTCATTTCACATTTTTTTTTCCACCCTTCAATCAATTCGTGACTCTTCAATTTACTCATCATCTATCAACATCTCAGACATTTTCATTATTATATTCATTATTATTTCATTATTATTATTATTATCTCATTATTATTTCATTATAATTATTATTAGAAATGTTTTTATGGCGAATGGATGGAAAATCGTTTTGCAATGATATTGAACTCTCTGGTTAGATGGATATTTATGTTGGTTACTGAGGGGCTAATAGGTCGACCAGGTCCCCTATACGTGTGGAGGATATAGGGCTGAACATAACTCAGCATCAGCGAATGTCGGGCCAAGGGGGACAAAGACTACTGGCACTACTACAACGACTACTACTACTACTATTCACTGCCTCATATAGTCCCTCGTATTTCGCGTAATCCCAGGCAACACGATGCCATGCGTCCCTCTAACAATGTTGAGCATAGGTTAAAGCATCCAACATATACACAGAGAAAGAGAAGAGAACAAGTGAGGGGGGTGGATGAAAGAGCGAGGGTGAGTGAGACACATCAACCCTGTCTCATTCTATATAGTGCCAGTTACTTTGAGGTTGATCCTGTCCCGACCTGTTCATTCCATTTCTCTCTTGTCTTAATCACACTAATTATCCATCCACCCATTCGCCAACCCTCTGAAGTTAGATTTATTTTCACAGGGGATGGGGGAAAAAAGAATTCTTGATTATTGTTATGGTTGTTTTATTGTGAAATTTTTGTTAAGGTGTTGGTTTGTTTGAATGGATTTGGATTGTTTGACATTTTAATTAGGGGATGATAATATCTGAAAGGGTAATTGTTTTGTGATTTAAATCATTCCTTTTCTCAAAATAAGGAAATAAATTGTGTTATAAATCATTTTTAGATCTTCTTTCACGATTTTAAATGACAAAATTAATTTGTGAAGTTGAAGTATTGGAAATTATATCAGAAACTGAATTTATAGTAAAATATTTTTCGTTAATTGACAGTGATATTCATTTATATGAATTAATTGACTGGTAGAAATTAAAGATTATTCAAATGTCCTCTCAATATGTTAAAAATCAAGAGATGTGACAAGTTCAACGTGTCTACGATAAATTTAACGAATTTTCAGATTGTCAAACAGTCTCAACTTTATACATGATATACATCTACCTATTCACATAGATATATACATATATATATATTCACCATAACTCCCCACTTGTTATGCCGTCAGCATCACCAACCTCGTCGCGATATTCTCTGCATAATTATTGGTGTACTTTCCACAGTGAAATGTTCTTCTATATACTTGAAAGTAACATGACTAGAATAGTCGATGCCATTTTCCATTTGCCATATTTATATCCCCACCCGTTCAATTTTTCATCTATACATATATATATATATATAAAATCCTTCGTTCATTTTTTTTATTTCAATCTCGACTTCACATTTTCCATCATAAAATTCCAACCAAATAAGTTTATTACATTTCATTATTATTCTTTTTTACTTTAAACTTTTGTTGGAATATAAATTTTATTTTTTTATCATTTTTTTTCTAGTTCTTATGTGTTCCTTTTCTTTTTTTTTTTTAATTCCTGTCTGCTTTTATTCCGAATGCGCAATAACGATGCACTAAGCCACTGGTGAATGCAAGGATAAAGAGACGAATATGAATATATCGCAATTAAAAAGCTGCACAAAGTTACTAAGTATGTATTTTTGTAGATGTGTATGATGTAAAGCACAGGATGAAAGTTCATATATATAAAATGGAAATATTATGGGAATTTTATCAAACATTCGCTAGAGTTTCATTTAATACTGTCTGATGTTGGGTATTTAGACATTAGTAAAGAGAAAAAAATTAGTTTTTCATTAACGTTTTATAAATCTTTTATTATTTTATTTTTACTTAACTATTTGCAGTGTTATATGAACAAATGTAGAAATAATTATTTAATATTGAGTTGGATTTTTGTATGAAATGAAATTTTACATGAAAGAATTACTTGGAAGATAAATAAATATTAAAAATGTCAGAGTGAATAAATAAAAGTGAAAATAAAAAATTTTAACGATTAAATTTGTATTCTTGCAAATTTAATTGATGATAGTGAAAATTAATCACACAAAGTTTTGATATATTATGATAAATGAAAAATGTTAAGAAGATTATAACTGAAATGTTACTGAGAGATTTATAAACTCAAAGTTACTTTTTATCAAAGTATTCCATTTTGTTAACAATTAATTTCATAGAATAATTTTCTTGTTCTATTCTTTGATGAAGGGAATATTCTTCAACTACTTTAAAAAAAATATTTTCGATATTCCATTTGAGTTCTGAATCGTCTCGTCACAAATTTAAAATTCCAATGCTCTTCATGTACGACCATACCAAAACTCTTTTCACTTGTATATTTATTAAAGCCACGATATACACCGCAAAGTAGAACACTTTTAAAATACTATTTACATCAGATTGCACGTCACCACCATTTCGAAAATAATCTCTCGCCTGGCTCTTTGGTGGGCGTCTGGCTTACGCTTGCATCCATTAACGGTGGTAAATGTTGTGGAAATTTGCTTATAAAAGTAAAGGCTTTTGTCTTCCCTTTTTCTTTTTTCTTCTTCACCCACTTCTACAATTTTTTTCTATTTAAATAAAAAACAAACACAACAACGGACACTATTTCATTTTAATGATACAACTGACAATCATATCAATATCAAAGGATAAAACATGAGAAGAAATAAAAGAATCAAATAATTATGAAGAAAAAAATGAAGAAAAAATTATTTCAAAATGGACATTTAAGTTTTAATGATACAAAGTGCAATAAAATATTCAATACACAACGAATTATTCAACGGATGACTGATCACGTTTTTCCTCTCTTGAATTCAATCAATAAATAAATACATAGACATATATATTTTTTTATTATTTATTCAATGATAAAACGTTAACGTTTCAGCAATTAAATTACTTCCGGACCAACAGCTACGATTGTTCCATCAATCAAAATTCAATAGACATAAAAAAATAGTAGAATCAATAATGAAAAAAAGAAACATGTATATATATTTTTATCCTTTTCATTATTTTTTTCTTCTATCATTTTATTTATTGCAATAAAAATATTCATCGCACGACTAACGCCAATGTAATTGTTAAATGGTTCACTGAATCCATCAATTTAATATCAAAGTAGACGAATAAATATGCGAAATATTTGAATTGTTGTGTGATTGATGAATTCATTAATGCATAAAATAAAATATAGAAAAATAATCTGTGAAATTGCAATGTTATATTATTCGGAATGTAAATGAAATATTTGTTTGTGTGATTGAAAATTAATTCATGCATAAGTGAAATAATACTAAAAATAACTTCAATTTTATCAACATCAATAAAAATTGTTTGTAAACATAACACAAAAAAAAATTCTACAATTAACATAAACAAAAAATACGAATAAAAATGACAAACAAATCAATTGATAAATGTCATAAAATTGAAAATTAAATTGTCAAAAGTTTTCCAACACAAAAATAAATATTAATTCAATTCATGAACAAAAAATATAATCCATAAAATAGTGAAGTAAATTTATTGAATTGTTAAAGCAACAGTGATGTATTATAATAGTTAAACCAAATGGTCTTCTGTAAAACATATATAACACACACACACATATATATATTTTAAAAGAGACAGAGACATAGGTGACACTATACTTGTTCTTTTTCTAACAGTATATGTGTGATGTCGTCCTTATCAGTTCCACGTTCGATGCATAAAGCATAAAGTTGCTATCTCATGCATACATTCATGCGAACGAAAAGTCATGACTTATGGTGGTGTTTCCAACCCAGTACATGAACGTGTGAGTGAGTTAATATATATATAGGATGAAGAGAGAGATTCAAAAGTGGGAATGGAAGTATAGATTGTGTGGTTGGGAAAATGCTGAGGGAAAATCACCGAAGGTTGACGGAATCACGTATCAACCAACTCTCTCGTTCTTTTTTTTTCCTTCTTTTTTTTTTCTACACCAACTCTCACTGGTCCCCCTCGCAGTGTTACCAATACTGATGTAAAATGTGCATCGATACGCTCACACTAAAAATTCCATTTTCCATCTCGAATTCATTGACGGCCAAACGCTAAAGCGAATGCGAGGTGGAAATATATAACTGGATTTTTGTTGCCAACTCGATATATATATATATATATATATATATATAGAGCGAGAGAGAGAGAGAGAAAGTGTATATGCACGTAGGATTTGTGTATTATATATTTTGAAATGATTCAGGCAATTTCTTCATGTGTCTGATTTGTATCAGGAAATATTTTATGTCAAAGTGAATGAATGAATATTTTCAGATTTTTTATTTTCATGTAGATAATTTTATTTTGAGTTGATTTAATTGTTTTATTTTTAAATATTTGAGAAATTATTTTAGTTAAAATGATTTTTCAATTTATTTAATATTTATTTGTTAAATATTGTGTCATGTTTGATATGATATTTTTTTAAATTATTTTAATGATTTTAATGATAGATGTGATTATTAAATATATTAAATATATTTCCGATTGATAATTAAAATTATCTGGATGATTGGTAATGATATAACATATCAAACGATGCATGAATAAATTTGTGATAAATTTAATTGAAATAATATGAAATTGAAATCAATAACAGACGAATTTAAATTAATTGATTGATTGTTATCTATAAAAATGTGTTTTTTATCATTTTTCTACTGTTTCAGATTATCCGGAAATTAATTGAGGAGATAGAAATTAATATTGTTAAACAGATCCACACCAAAGTGATTATTGAAGCGACTGATTTCTGATGGCAGCGAAAAAATTGGCAGCAGCACTGCTCACTGCAATCTTGCAACTTTGCTACAGTAAGAGAAAAAAAATAAGAAAATAAAAGTTACCTAATTCAATCGATATCGGTTTGTAAGATAAAATAAAAAAAAAAAATGGGGAACAGAAAAAAAGTCGAAGAGTTTGGCGATAACTTTGAGTTAAAGAGAGCGCGAATGTGGATGTGTATGGCAGATTGAAAATCCATGTCCTCACAATTTTTTTTTTATATCTATTCAAATAAATCAAAAGTGATACTTCAGGAGAGAAATTTTTTTCCCAAATCTTCACATACTTATAATCGAATTAGATAACTGAATTTTTTTAGTCGAAATATATTTTTTTTTAATTAAACAAACATTTTCTGTATTTTTAACCAATTCCATCAATTTTAAAATAAAACAAAATTCCTATTCTAACAATTTCCATTCACATCCACATCAATATCACTACCAACCCATCAATCACCCTTAAACCCCTCTAACAACCCAACTAAAATAAAAACCTAAAAATAATCCAAACAAATAAATGCAAAAATAGCTAAACCACTAATTGAACAAGGGCAAAGATGTTGGTTGGGTATTTCTGTATATAAACACACAAGGATTGCTTTTTAACGGCTGCTATCACTCTTGAAGAGCTTGTGGAACAGTAATTCGTCCAGTTACGTATCTACCAAGAGAAGTACACTATAGCACATAGACACATTGATACGTGAGTATGGTGAGAAAGGAGGGATAGATTGTGAGAGAGATAGACTGCGTTGTTGGAGGCGCCAAACTAAATCATGGTGGATTTAAGTGGATTGTACAAACCCCTTGGGTCCGACAATATATTGCAACCCCTTTACTATACACACACAATACCATACAACGATAATGTGTGACTATATATATATATATATATATATACATGTTGTGTATATGTAATGTAAGAGAAGAGAGAAAACGAGAGAAAGCTCTGAAGCATTGCAAGCGTCCAATCCACTGCAATGCCGCCACCACACACTGCCTAAGAAATCTGCAGTAGCTGTAGAAATATAGCGCATTATCTTCATGTGGTGGTGGTTTCCATATCCTTTTTCTCCCTCTTTTCATCTTCATGGGTTTTATATGCAAAATGCAACTGCACGTATGCGAAAGAAAAAGTAACTCGCTGCAGTAAAGTTAAAGAGTTTTAAAGACCGTCGTGTCATGTGCAAAATTTTTCCACTTGAATAAAAAAAAATAAATTATGGGTCGTTTTATTTTTTGTTTTTCAGGGGGTATTATTTGGTGGGGTGTTAAGGGAAGGTATAAGTGTGTATATTCATTTTGTGCGGAGAATTGTGTTCTATAATTTTGTTTTTATATGTCGATAGTTTGGAAGTGAATTGTAGAGTGTAGAATCAGTTGAAGTAGAATCTGTCCAAACGTCCAAGAATTTTCTTTATCCATTGATAGAAATATTTTTGATCCTACATTATTTTTCGATATGAATAAACTCAAGATAGAAATATGAAAAGGAAAATTGGAAGTACGCATAGAACAAGGTGGAATCTGGACAGTTTTACTTGTGCAGAGATGCAAGTTGAGATGAGGGAAATGGGGATGGCAGAGGATTTTGCGAGAGTTGAATCCACGAAATACATTCTTGGTAGCTGTTGCCCGAACAAACGTTCCAATCTCCATGGAATTCACGGAATTTTAAAGTGAACGCGCGCACGCCCGCTCGCTGCAATTCCAGATATAACACAGAGCATCAACCAACCGAGCAAGAACAAAAAATATAAAAAAAATAAATAACAAATACAAAAGAAATAATAAAAGATGAGAACAAAAAATGTTTTCCAACAATCGGTTTTAGAGAATGAAAATAAAATAGAAATAAATTCACACAAATATGCCAAAAATTTCAATTTAAAAATTTATTTTTATTTATTTTTCATCATTCAATTAATGTCAAGTGAACAAATAAATTTATTATTTATTTCTGGAAAATTAGAAAAAATAATTGAAACACATAATTGCGAAAACTGGAAATTTTGTTTTCATGTTTTACTGATATAATCAACAAATTTTAATTGTAGAAATAAAACAAAATTAGATATTTTTATTCAACGATAATTTCAATGTGCGACCAGAAAATCAAATTGACCAAACGTGGCAAAAGTGTGTGGTGATATGAATTGCCACGTTGGCGTATATAACCAAGAATATTGGAAAAGACCAAGTGAGTGATGTGTCGAGAAGTGAAAAAGAAAATCTTGACCTCCATTAAGTCCAGAAAAAAAATACCAAAAGTGTAAAAAAAAAAAATAAAACACAAGGAAAAATAATTCCCAATGTATTTCCAACGTGATAAATATTACTTGTAATATTTTGAGGGGTGGAAGTGAAAGGGGATCAAGATTGAAGAGGGAAAAAAAAAAATAAAAAAGTGACACAGAAAGAAAACGATAAGAGCTCCACTATACGAAAGGTGGATGAAGCCCTGCCAAATTAGAATTCTTCGCGTGCCTCAGGCTGAGCTATAAAAGCCCCATGAAAACGACATTTTCCCAGGTTGGATTACTATTGCGAGTCAAGAATTTTTCCATTTATCGCTTCAACCCAACCTCTCTCACACAATTCAACCAGTTGAGTGCATAATTCAATAAATCCAACTGAATTTTGTCCAGAATATTTTTCATTTCTTTTCATTTTTTTTCTCTTTATAATTTTTCAATTCTTTTGTTTACTTCTTTCGCTACTTAACTCTTCGAACTGATGAACTGTTACACCACACAAAAATAAATAAAAATAATTTTATAAATAAACAATTAATTTACAACTGAATAAAAAAAGTTAAAGACACAAAGTGACACCTGAAACTCGTGGAATCATAAAAAGTATTACAAAGTTAATTAAAAAAAATTACAAAGTGTTTCGTTTTAAGGACAAGATAAAATTATATATTCTGCTCCATAATATTTTTAATTATTATAAATTACTGTTTCTTCTTTCTTTTTACAGGTCAAATTACTCCAGAAGTGTTGCCAGTATTCCTGGCACCACTTGAAAATCACACAGTAACCCAAGGTCGAGATATATCTTTCACCTGTGTGGTTAATCATTTGCATTTATATAAAGTTGCATGGATTAAATCTGATTCAAGAGCAATTCTTGCTATTCATACACATATGGTAACACACAATCCACGATTATCAGTAACTCATAATGGACATGACACATGGAAACTTCATATTTCTAATGTCCAACAAAATGATTCTGGAACTTATATGTGTCAAATTAATACAGATCCAATGCGAAGTCAAGTAAGAATTTTTATTTCCATTTAATTTCAATACTCCAATCATTTATCTTCTCTTCTTTTATATGAAATATAACAACAATTAGAAAATTAATTAAATAAAGTAATTTGTGTACATCAAAGATTTTAAATTTGAATGAAATTCAGAAAAGAAAAATAATTCAAATTTTTATTCCACCATTAGATGGGTCACATGGTCGTTCAAATACCACCGGATATAATGGACGATGAGTCTGCTGATGGATCTGTAACTCGAGAGCGTGGTAATATCAAGCTGCGTTGTGTGGCAACTGGTATACCAACACCATCAGTTAAGTGGCAAAGAGAAGATGGGAAAAATATAACTTTGAGAAAAGAGGGTCGAGAAATAATTTGTAAGTGTTCATTTATGATTGTATGAATTTTTATTCCAATTCAATTCTATTAATACTTTAAATTAATCATCATCCAATGAAGATTCATTTTATCAATTAACAATTTTAATATTAATTAATTGTCTTTGTATTTTTATTTCTATGTATTTTTATTGTTAAAAAGCACTGCGATCTGTGGAAGGTGAAAGTCTCAATTTGACTGGAGTATTGCGACAAGATATGGGAAATTATTTATGCATTGCTACCAATGGTGTACGACCAACTATCAGCAAACGATATTCAGTTCAAGTAGAATGTATGTGTTGATAAAGTTTAATCATTATAAATAGTTTTGTTAATTATTTAGTTAATATTTGTTGAGAGATATTTACTTAGAGAACATTAAAGTGTTCTAGGTAAGAACATTCTTATTTGTATTAATTGAGATGTTTCCCAACATATTTTGATATAATGAGAGTAACCGTTCGATTCGTTATCGTTTTCTCATCAATTTGAGTAGATTGAACGACAAAATTTGTTTATTGAATATCGATATAAACTCATTCAAAGTCTTCAAACATTTTCAATGAAATAACAGCATCACATGCTTATATATTTCATCAATTTGAATTTTTTGGAGGACATAATATCACCATAAAAATTTTTTCGCATACACTATTTTATTCGTAATCGTTTGCCTAACAAAATGCATTTTTCAAAATTGAAAACGATGAATTATCCACGGAGATATAAAAATTCAAAGTTCAATGGAATATAAATTCATACAGATTTTCAATGATAAAAAATTTCCAATTCATTAAATTCTCATTTCTAAAAATACAAATAAAACTCAGTCATAAAATTAAAATTAAATTTCAATTTGTAAATATTCTTAATACAAATACCAAATATTTTGATTTATTGTTCATTTATTCATCGATTTCTTCCCCCTTTTCACAGTTGTTCCAGTGATTAAAGTTACAAATCAATTGGTTGGTGCGCCAGTAAATAGAAATGTCACGCTACAATGCACAGTAGAAGCATCGCCACGAGCATTGAACACCTGGTCCAAAACTGGAGGTTGTCATACAAATTCATTATCATTTATTATAATCAATAGAACCATTAACAAAATAAATACAAACAAATCCATAACTAACTAAATTGATAATTAAAAATAGAATAAATTTAATCTCTATCAATCAATCAATTAATCAACATTACAAATATTTATCTTAACATTATTTTATTTCTGTTGTTCAACAACTAGATGAAAAATTATTATCAAGTTCGAAATTTACAATGACTGAATTTCCATTGAATGATTATACATGGCAAATGAATTTAACCATTCACAATCTGGAGAAAAAGGATTTTGGTAGTTACACATGTTCAGCCACAAATGCCCTTGGAAGAGCAGACGCGACAGTACGATTGCAAGGTAACGATGAATTAATTTGTTCCTTCAGGCTATTAGTACAATAAAGACAAAGCATGAGCAAGTGAGAAAGTAAATGCGAATGAGAGAATTGTGGGAGTTTTACTCATGTGCATATGTGAGTGAATGTGGGTGTTCAGGTGCGCAGTGCAACAGGTGTAGAATGACGTGTGAGGACACGATTCCGAATTATTTACTCCCTCACCACTCAATTAAATGAATCGCCTCAATTGTCCATTTAATTTTAATGGCTTTAATGACATGATTGGATTTTTTTTCAATTTGTCTATGAATTTTTACATTTATACTATCAAGTATAACTTTTCACAGATTAATCAGAATTATACACACATGCACTCATCTCATGCGTCACAATCTGCTCTACAATTTGATGTATATATATCTATACTTCGGAGCTACTTTGTGTGAGTTACAGCTCGTGGAATGAAGCGGAAAAAAAATGCGAAATCCTACTGTCACGATTTCTTCATTTGCCGTAGTAATATTCTACATGGATTAAAACCCAACAGCAGGATCAGAATTATAAATAATATATACTCAAATTGTGCGCCAGAATCTTCTCTATAATACTATATATATATATGTATACTTGCAGAGCATTGCACAATTATAAAAGCTCATTGAACATAAAAATGTCCACTAATGGATTGTCGGAAATATTCATATCTCCATGATCGGATTTTCATTCCCAATAAATTCTTCTACCGTTAAAAATGATATCATTTACCATTCCAGAATTGGAGTTGGTAACGGAAACAACACCTGGTCCAATATTACGAAACACCAATGCGAATACAAAAAAGAAAATTCATGGTAAGAAAAAAACAAATCGTAGGCCATACGATAATCACGATGATACAGATAATAATTTAAGTGGCACTGATGATTTTGGTACAACACAAATGATGGGTGGTGGAATTAATGGTGGTATTAGCACACAAGAAGGACATAGAACAGAATGGCCAATAATATTACCATCAGTATCACCACCATGGGTAATTCTTGTTAATAAAAGTAAAAATATTTGTGTCAGTATTGAAACAATATTTCTCCTTCTTTTTGCTACAATTATTCTCATTAATTAAAATATTCTTCATCATCAATTATTTCTCTTTTGTTTTTTTGTTCTAAAAATTTATAAATTTATCTTATCATCGTGTAAATATATAAATATATGTAAAGAAATCGATAATGAGTGCAGGCTCACATACAGCGAATCGATAAAACGGCTTTTCCCTTGCCTATAATAAAATAAAACGAAAATAAAAAAAGAGGTAAATTTAATGGACGTGTAATTACGAATGATATGTAATATGCGGGTGGTATATATGTGCTGCGGGCTTAGGAAAATTGTAGCTTTATTTGATCGTTAACTGACCACCAGAAAGAAAGAAAGAAAAAAAAAAGTTCTATCCACATTTAGCTATTAATTTGTTATATATATTTAATTTTCGTTGTGGAGAAAGAAAATTAATGACAGATATATAATGAATTAATTCAATTGATATTTATGGTGGTGTTATATTTTACGAGAATAGAATTTAACTGAACAATTCGATCAATAATAAAATAGCATTTATAACGATAAATATTGTAATAGTGAATGGAAAATTCTTTCTGTTAAATATTCTCGTGATTATTTATTCACATGTGACGGCGTATTTTACGATACGATAATATATCAAATGCTTTGGTGAACAATGAAGAACGATATCGAATCGGAAATTTCGATAGAGCTAAAATGGAATCAAAGGGAATAATTTAAAATTGAAAATAAAATATATGGATAAGCAGAAAAATAAAAAAAAAAGGCTGTAAATATATTCATAGCAGCAGTAGCAGCAATTCAGAATCTAAATTTATAAATATTGATATAGTTTAATGAAAAGAATATATAACTGATTTGAATTTGAGAGACAAAAATTCTGATTTTTAATTACATTTAAATAATTAATGAGATTTTATTGCTGATGAATTCAAAGGGAACTGTCAAATTCAATGAAATGTTTTATCATTTAATTAAACAAAATTGGCAGGAGAAAATAACAAATTATTTTTAATCATTTTGATTGTTCCCTTTTGGAACAAAATTCTTCCAATTTGATTGATAAATAAATATTAATATTTCTATGACGCATAAAACCTCATTAAATCCCATTAAAATACCATGAAAAATATCATCCGTAAAAATTTATCATTTGCTATAGTGAATATAAAATTATAATGCAAACTTGAGACAATAAATATCTAATTATATTAAAAAATATATACATAAATAAAATATAAACAAGAAACATCATTAAATAATGAGGTATTGACTCTCACACACTCACACAAACACAAATCAACATATTAATTATCAAATCACATAAAAGAAAAAAGAATTCTGATATAACATCAATAATTATTACTACACTAATAAAATTAATATAACAAAAACAGATTATTGTTCATTATCATACGCGAATGGATTAAATAAATTTAAAAGAAAAAAGAAAAGAACGAGAAATGGAAAGACATAAAAATTAAAAAAGAGTTGAGAACTCAGAACAGCAACGAGACACATATGAATTGCATAGGACCACATTTGAAAAATTACTATTATGTATATATACACCATACACAGCAATATTATCATTATATAAAATAAATAATGTAAATATAAAGATATAAACATAACAATAAATAAAATGAAGAATTAAAATGCGTTGAATGAGCAGCCGAAGAATTAGATTTTTATATGTAAAAAATATGAAAATGAAAAAACATTCTTGATGCGCTGAATTGTCATTGGAACTTTTCGAATTAATGTGGTCGCCACTGTTTTTCAAAACAAGAAAATATATACATATATATATATATATATATTAATATATATGAACATTAAAAATGCAACGAAAGTCGAGAACAAATATTGGAATGTTCACGCAAATTAGTTCATTAACATTCACGATGGTAATTGAGTATACATATCATCACAGCGCAACATAATATTTAATTATCTATCAAAAGCGCAGGTTCAAAATTTGTATTGACTTTAGCAGAAAAAATTAATTAGCATTAAGTTATTTTCGCGTGCTTCAAGGATTATTGACCAACAACTCTGTTTACACGTCATTTTGTTTGAGAAAATTGAGAAAAATAAATAAATGAATATATATTGAATTTGAAATTCAAGAATGTGAAACGAACGGAGAATAAATTTGATTTGTTCACATATAATTGTCAATTTGTAAATAATAAAAAAAAAACGCATTTTGTGAATTTATAAAACAAAACAAGAAAGAGTAGAAAATAAAAACATAACAGAGAAAAAAGCGAAAAAAAAAAACATGATATAAAAATCAATTATATAAAACAGAAAAAAAAATGTAAATTACTCAAATTGTACAACGTAATTAATTAATTAATAATAATCAAGACAATAAAATGTTATTATCAATGTTAATCGCAAGTCATAAACAATTTATTTATATATATTTATTCCTTTTTATTTTTATTGACAGTAGTTCGTCGACGTTTCGCTGCTTTGAACCTTTCAACTTCTTTACTTTGTTCATTATCAAGAGTATCTTTTAATTTTTCCAGATGAGTTTGATAATTTATTGTTTCTGCGAATTCTTCGATTGATTCAATGCTTTCAATAATTGGTATTTGCTTATGAGCCGATGAAAGCATTCGATTGAAAGGACCAACTTGGTTTGATGTTAATATTGATATCGCTGTGCCATTTACTCCGGCTCGTCCAGTTCTACCAGAGCGATGAATATAACCCTTAATGTACTTCGGCAGATCATATGAGACTACTAATTTCACTCCGGGGATGTCCAATCCTCTTGCCAGTGCATCCGAGCTCACTAATCTGTAGATTTATAATGAATAACCATTAGATATTCCTATACCAGACATAAATTCATTGCAGAATACCATAAAAATGTTGATATAAAATAGTTTGTGCAAATAAAATATTAAACCTTACACTTGAATTTCTCCAGTTGTAAATTTTTTCAGGACTTCTGCTCGTTGCTTTGGTATCATTAGCGCTGATAATTCATCAACGACAATATTGTCCTGTGATAAAATCGATCGTAGAAGAATTGCGAGTCGATGTGCAGCTTCGCCCGAATTAGTAAAGATCAGTGACTTATTTTCTTTAGTATCATTGGCTGTAAGTAATTTTACTAAACAAACGGGTTTGTATTCAGGTGGACATTCAACTGCACGTTCTGTTAATTCATTCGGGCTTGTATAACGTCCAATAAATTCCCCAGCTTCTTTATCAAGATCAACATCGTCATCTCTGCCGGATATCAATACCGAAGTAAATAGAATTGGTTCAAATAAATTCAAACGACTTAATTTCTCTGGATCTTGGGACAACGTCGCGCTGAATAAAAGCTTTTGCGCTGGTGGAATTGAACGGTGAACATCCAAATTATTAATTGCCAATTGTTTTGAAGTGCAATGTGGCTTTGGGAGGTATTTCAACCACTCAGTTGCTCTATCAGCTTCGTCTATTATTAAAAATTCCAAATTTTCTAGTGAAAATCCTTCACTTTTTTCAATGTGATCGATCAAGCGACCTGGAGTCGCAACAACGATGTCAACGCGACTGATAAATTTACCGCGTTGTGCTATAAAATAAACAAAATTATAACAATTAGACAAATAATTATCATTGAAAGACAGACATAAAGCAGAAATGTAATACAAATAATATACTTTTTTTTATGAGTCTCGTTTGCTCCGTTTCTAACGACGTTGCACCAGTTATCAAACCAACTCGTAAATTCGTATTAGCAGAATAACTAACCATCACATTGTAAACTTGGTTTGCTAATTCGTGAACTGGCAATACAATTAAGCAACGAATTTCACGGATGAATCGGTCCTTTAAATGTTGGATGATTGGTAAAGCATACGCCAAAGTTTTACCTGAGGAGAAATAAATAGAAGGAAAAGTATTAAAAGATGTTGAAGCTATTGAGCATCAGCACAATCAGATTCTTACCGCTTCCAGTGGGAGCTGAGACACAAGTGTCTCGTGGCCACCGACCTAATTTCCTTTCATTGTTACATTTAATCATCCAGTCGATCAAACTAGCTTGAGCTGGAAACAATTTTTCTATCCCATTATTTCGCAGTGTTTCAATCAACTGTGAATCCAATTTATCTACAAATTCATCCAACTTCGGACCACTATTGAGATCAGAGGATATAACTTCAGGATTTGCCAACCATTTTGGCAATATTCTCTTGACTTTCCCTCTTTTCTTTTGCGTCGTCGTGCCCAAAATCATAAAATCTTGCTGCGGTTTATTCTCAATCTCCTTTTTTTCGCTATCATTTGTTTCATCATCAACATTCATGGATTCCAAATGTTCATTTAATCCTTCGATGTTTTCATTTATTTGTTCCGAATTATCCGCAGTCTTTGTTACTTTCTTTCGTTTCTTACCACGTCGAGTTGATTTAGTTTCCTCTTTCTTATCATCTTCAATTTTATTGTCATCAACTGTTTCTTTGTCATTGTCAACAGCCTGCGCTCGTTCTTTTTTCCTTTCCTCAATTCTCTTTAGTAATTCTGCTAAGTGATTGTGCGAATCATTCGATTTTTTCTCTTCTTCGCCCTCATATCTAAAAATTATTGTCAATATCGTGAATTCAGGTGCTAAGTTTGATACACAATTCAATTAATTTCATTAATATTTACCGATTCACCACGAACAGTTCCATTTTTGTATTTTTATTTATGAAAAGCACATTGGAGTGATGAACATAACCTCAAAATTGAATGGAATGTGGCAAAACCTACTCTCCCTCTCTTGCTCTTTCACGATATCGACGTGATGTTCTCCCTCCTTCGCTTATGCACTCAATCGGTAACATGTTCTACTTACCGCCTGAGCGACGACAATTTTTTCAAGTAATTAAATTTAAATTCTCCCGCGCTATTCATCCACTTCCGCTATTCTTGTTTCTTTTGCATTGACTTGTGTTGTGAATATCCGCCACCGACAACCAAACTCGCACCACTAACTTCCTTTCTCTACAACGTGCACGCCAAAATGCAGAAGGTGAAATATTTCATTCTTACCGATAAATTGTCAAATAAATCAAACAAATCAACTCCAAATAATCAAATTATTGTTTTATTTATGTGTTATAGAAACAGAAGGAACCCATCCACTCTGTGCAAGTCTTCGGACGCAAGGTAAACACTTAATTAATTGAAATTCATTCGCATATACGGACATAACCTCAAAATAATTCATTATCGCGTACAAGTGCACAATTCAATATCAAATTTTTTATTCATCTGTTCAAATATCATTCAATTATATTAATAATGTTCTTATTTTTGTGATTTGATTCATATAGAAAAGTGCAACTGCTGTTGCATACTGCAAACGTGGGAAGGGAATTCTCCGAGTTAATGGCAGACCATTGGAACTCGTTGAACCCCGTGTGCTCCAATACAAATTGCAGGAGCCAATCCTTCTCTTGGGAAAGGTAACAATACTATCATCATAAAAAACAACCAATTAATAACAAAACAACATTGAATTCGAATGCCTTCACATAATTCTGCTTACTATTATTACAGGAAAAATTCTCTGGTGTTGATATCAGAGTTCGAGTGAACGGTGGTGGTCATGTAGCACAAATTTATGCGATTAGACAAGCTATTTCCAAAGCACTCGTTGCTTATTACCAGAAATGTAAGTGAAAATGCGAGAAAATAATAAGAATGCATCATTATTATAATGGCAATGGAAAATGATTGTTGCTTCTGTGCCTCAATTAATCTTACATTGTTTTCTGCTTTACAGATGTCGATGAGGCAAGCAAGAAAGAAGTAAAGGATATCCTCATTCAATACGACCGTACATTGCTCGTCGCTGATCCAAGACGTTGCGAACCCAAGAAATTCGGTGGTCCAGGTGCCCGTGCACGCTACCAAAAGTCTTATCGTTAAATTTACTGCATATTTTGTCTTTTTCATATACGTTGTCATGACGTAATTTAAAAAATAAAAGGAAAAAAACAGCAATTGTTCAATAGTTTATGTTTATTATCAAATTAAGAATTATCGCATAACTCATCACATTTACAATCAAGTTAGTCAAATCGGATGAAAGGATTGAGATTTTCATTTGTAAAAAAAAATTGATTTTCCGGCGCCTTTGGAAGTGCGAGTTTCCTAACCTTAAACATTCTTATGTTCTTATATTAATATCAACATAAATTAATGAAATTTATCGAAAATTACTAATATTGCCCTACAAACGTCTTTATCAACGTTATTGATTATTGAATTATCGTTCAATAACGCTCATATTTGTCAACCCAACCTCAAAATTATCGTTGGAAAGTTGAAAGAAGGGTCTTCATGACGCCAATGGGATATTGATCTAACCTAACCTAAAAATCATGCCGTATTATTATGCGACAATCTGCTAAAAGAAAACATCCGTCTGTCACAGATTGATTTCATAATAAAAATACCTATGTGGCATAAATAATTGAAAATGAAGACGCGATTTGATACATTCGATCTTGTTTGCTCTGTGGCAGAGCTACAGAGGTAATTTTATTTAATACTTCTATTAATTCAAATATCGTTAATGTTTTTTGTTGTTGAAAAGTCTATTTCGAATGATCGAATCCAAAGAGTGAGGTTATAACTCTATTTTTGATCCTGTGAAGCTTATTTGAATTTATGGAATGATTTTATCTATTTCAGGCTGGTTGGTATGAGAGTAAATCAAATCTACGACATAGATCATCGTACTTATCTCATACGTTTGCAAAGGAGTGAAGAAAAATGTGTGTTGTTATTAGAATCTGGTAATAGATTCCACACAACAGCATTTGAATGGCCTAAAAACACAGCACCATCAGGATTTTCAATGAAAATGCGAAAGCATTTGAAGAACAAACGCTTAGAATCTTTGAAACAAATTGGTAGTCATCGAATTGTTGATTTACAATTTGGAAGTGGAGAAGCTGCTTACCATGTTATATTAGAAGTATACGATCGTGGTAATATTGTCCTAGCTGATCATGAAATGACAATATTGAATATATTGCGACCGCATACAGAAGCAGACAAAATAAGATTTGCTGTGAAAGAAAAATATCCGATTGAACGTATACAAACAGCGACAATGCCACCACCTGATGTAATCAAACAAAAAATAGAGTCTGCAAAGAATGGTGAACCACTGAAAAAAATTTTGAATCCACTTTTAGAATTTGGTGCTGCTTTGATAGATCATGCATTGTTGAAACACGGTTTTGAGATGGGCACAAAAATTGGAAAAGGTTTCACAGTCGAATCCGACATGGACAGATTGATTGCAGCATTGGACTTCGCAAACAAAATACTTGAGGATACTAAAAATCAACCGTCCCGAGGTTATATAATCCAGAAAAAAGAATCCAAATCAACACAGAATGCTGATACCGATTTCATAATGGCTAACATTGATTTCCATCCGCAATTACTCGAACAATATAAAGACCAGCCGTACAAAGAGTTTGATACATTTGATTTGGCAGTTGATGAATATTTTTCGACAATGGAGGGACAAAAATTGGACCTTAAAGCATTAGCGCAGGAGCGTGAGGCTTTGAAAAAATTAGAGAACGTCAGGAAAGATCACGATCATCGTCTGGTCGGCTTAGAAAAAATCCAAGCACTCGACAAAGAGAAAGCTGAATTAATAACTCGTAATCAAACGCTTGTAGAGAATGCAATTCTTGCGATTCAAAGTGCACTCGCAAATCAAATGTCATGGCCAGACATCCAAACATTATTAAACGAAGCACAGAGTCAAAATGATCCAGTCGCATCCGCAATAAAACAATTAAAACTGGAGACAAATCATATATCTTTATACTTGACTGATCCATACAATGAAACAGATGACAGTGAAATGCCAGAATTGAAACCAATGGTCATTGATATCGATCTAGCACATTCAGCATACGGAAATGCAACAAAATATTACGATCAAAAACGTTCGGCAGCTAAGAAACAACAAAAAACAATCGAATCCCAAGGCAAAGCATTGAAATCAGCCGAGAGAAAAACCAAGCAGACATTGAAAGAAGTACAATCGATAAACACAATAAATAAAGCACGTAAAGTATATTGGTTCGAGAAATTCTATTGGTTCATAACTTCAGAAAATTATTTAGTAATTGGCGGTAGAGATCAACAACAGAATGAATTGATTGTCAAGAGGTATTTACGCGCTGGAGATGTTTATGTCCACGCTGATTTAACTGGTGCTAGTTCAGTAGTATTAAAAAATCCAACAGGCAATTCAATACCTCCAAAAAGTTTGGCTGAAGCTGGCACAATGGCGGTTGCTTACAGCGTTGCATGGGAAGCCAAAGTTGTCGCTGGTGCTTGGTGGGTTAACAGTGACCAAGTATCAAAGACAGCACCAACTGGTGAATATTTAACTACTGGATCGTTCATGATACGTGGTAAAAAGAATTATTTACCACCATGTCAATTGATAATGGGCTTGGGATTTTTGTTTCGTCTTGAAGAGAGTTCTATCGAACGTCATAAAGATGAAAGACGTGTCAGGACACTGGATGATGAACTTGATAGGGAAATAAGTGAAATGAAAGAAGAGGATGATCGAGAGATTGCACTTGAAGGTGATTCGGACGAAGACGATGATAATATTGATGATAAGAAAACTCAAGAAGAATTATTGGATACGATTGATGAGAAACAAAATGAAGATGTAGATGAGAGCGATGACAATGACGATGATGAAGACGATGATGCAACAGGACCACGTTTTCCTGATACACAAATTAAAATCAATGTCAGCGGGTCTAATGTTGAACTTTTGATTGACAATAAACGACCGTTAGATGATATTCTTACGCCAAAGGTCGATGAAGTTATTTATTTAGGTGATGACAAACCGGTTATGATACCGCAAAGGAAAATATCGAATCAAGAAAAGTCGTGTGGTAAAGAGACAACAAAAGTTCAAAAGAAAACAGAAGTAGATCAGGAACCGACGCAGAATAAAACACAGGTTGGATTGAAACGTGGTCAAAAGTCACGATTGAAAAAAATGAAAGAGAAATATAAAGATCAGGATGAGGAGGATCGCAGATTGTTGATGGAGGTATTTAGACCTAACGCTCCAGCTAAAGAAGATAAACGCAAGAATAGGAGTAAAACTATTCAAGGGCAGAAGCAACAGAGCAAACGGAAAAAAGGAATTGCGTTGAATAATACAGCAGCTATTCAACGACAAATTAGCAATATGGAGAACAATGATGATGAAGATGTTGGCCCAGCGCCAGAAATTGATATGTTAGATCAATTAACGGGAAAACCAGTTGCTGAAGATGAATTGTTGTTTGCTGTACCAGTTGTTGCACCTTATAGCACAGTGTTGAACTACAAATTCAAAGTAAAGTTAATGCCCGGTACGGGAAAACGTGGAAAAGCCGCAAAAACTGCAGTTGCTGTTTTTCTAAGAGACAAAGCAATTACACAGCGTGAAAAAGATTTATTGAAAGCTGTTAAAGACGAAACGATCGCACGAAATATACCAGGAAAAGTTAAAATCAGTGCGCCACAAATACAAAAATTGAAAAAATGAATTTATTTATCATTTATGTAAATTATCAACAGTACGAGGAAAAAATTGTTTTTTTTTTTTCAACATGTAAATACTGGTCAACAGTTGGATTCAATTGTACTTGAGAATAAATGCACAATTATTCCATTATTTTCTCCGTTTTCATTTCTTTTTCAAATTGTACAAAGATAGAAAAATATTCTTTATTCAATTTGTTTATTTATCATCATTTATCAGTAATCGCCGAAAATATCTTCGTCAGAGTCAACTGCTTGCTGGCGGGATATTTTCTTTGTCTTTGATGTTTGGCGTGTTCGTGTTCCTTTTGGCATAATCTGAAAATTAAATAACACAAAGAATTGTAATAAAGATTGTCAAAAATTATAGCAAATATTGGCCATTGTTCAATTGAGTGCACTTCTTTCTATTCTTCTCTCTGGGTTGTTGAAATAAATTTACGAATTACCTCAGGTTCAGATTCTGAATCCTCTTCTATAACTTTTTTCCTTCCTCTCCTAAGCGCCGGTTGTCGCCGTGGGACATCAACGCGTTTCTTAACAATCTCCTTCTCAACATTCTTCTTTTTTTTCTTTACAATTTGAATATCATATTCAGTTTCAGAATCATCGCTGATAGCTTCCAAGATTTTCTTCATATCCTTCAATTTTTCACGTTTTTTATCAACAACAATTCCCACAGTACTTTCATCAAGTGAATTAACACGTGAAACTGGACTCTTTGGAGCTTTAACTCTAGGACTCTGTCGTCGATTAGCAACAACACCATTTGCTCTATTTTTTCTTGGTGTGATTTCTCGCTGTACACTCGGAGTGGTGGCAATATTACTATTAGTAAATATCAATTTACCGTCAGGCGCATGGCCAATTTTCTCTAAACCTTTTTCGAGTATTTGTCGATATTTGGAATAATTTGGTGTGTCTGTGAACTTCATACCCGCCAATAAATTCATAAATTGACTAATTGTCGCTGGCACACGATTATTGAAACAATTACCAAGGAATAATTCAATATTATCAAATGCTTTCTCCTTTGCCTTCTGTACTACCACAGGATCTTTCAAATTCTTTTCCCATGGCAATTCACCACACAGCCATTGTACAATATTATACCCCAATATCTCAAAATCACCACGCATTGTAGGTATACCCATATGAGCATCTCTGCTTGTATATTCGATTGTACCATTATGCGCTTTTTTCGGATCCAATTTGTAATCTGATTTTTGCGTATAATGAGATGCAAGTCCAAAGTCAACTAGGTAAACTTGATTAGGTACTTTCAAGTCTAATAATAAATTAGCACCTTTAATATCGCCATGTACATAAGTTTTATGATGAATATACTCCAATACATCAATTATTTGTATGGCTATTTTATAAACTGTATGCTCTGGGAATTTCCGATTATTTTCAGTGAATAATTTCCATAAATCAGTACCATAACGATCCATAACAACAAATCTGTATCTAATTCCATGGCATTCATGACTGCCGGAGCCAATAAATCGTGGCATGCCGAGTCGTTGAATTTTCCGAGTCTTTTTCCATGCATCAATATCATCTGGTTTAGCATTGCGCATATAAAAATGCATTTCAACAAACAATGGTCCATTGCCGTGTGGTTCAATTTTGATAACTTGTGGATAATCTTTTGGATTTTTTGTTGTGTTTGGCGCGGCTGAATAAATTTCACCGAAACCGCCAACGCCAATTGATTTGCCGATAATCCATTGTTTCTTTGATAAATCAGTTAATATTTCACCTTGTGGTATTGGTTCGGGTAATTTATATCCATTAGCACCTTTTTTACCTTTTTTACCGCCTTTGGCTGCCATCAAACTGTGTAAAAGAGAAAAAATAGAAGGTTACGAGAACAGCTTTTGAGATTGTGTATTATTTTGAGGTTATACACACATTGAATACGACAAATAGTTGTGCAGTTATTGCTGAAATTACGTGTGTTCTCTGTAATTATCGAATGTGTTCAGCAATTCAAACGTTAACCTCAAAATTACACGAACATTCATGCAGAATTTGAAGTCGCGTTTAATATTTACATGTAGAAGACTAGAAGTGTGAATAAACTTGTTCAGTAGGCCGCAGTTTTGATTTGGCGCCGTTATTAGCAAACCGAAATTCAAATATTCATCAAATATAACGGAAATATGTGTACCACACATGTAAAAACAAAAAATGTCTATGCAAAATCGCAGCAATAGATTCTACGACGATGAGAGAAAAGTACCAATCGCATTAATCATACGAAGTGCAAACACACCGGAACTTTCGAAAAGAACCATTCCGCGCTGGGAGTGTTTATGTGTAGTGATTGAGCATACAACTGTAAAATAAAGCAATAACATCAATCAAATAACACCAAATGAGAGCATTTTCGAACATCAACGATCAACATTGAACCAATCTGCAACTCAAAACATGGCATTTCTATCAAATCGAGGTAATATTCAACTCTAACCTCACTTTTATCCAAAAATCAACCAATTTTTTCAATGCATTTGTCCCCCTCGCTCTTTAAATTCCTATTCAGCCGCGTGGCGCCACTCTCGATTTTGTCTCAGTCACACAAGAGAGCAGGGCTGCCAATATTTTTTATCAACTGAATAAACCAATCAAAAAACGTTTCGTCCCTTTTAATCATTCATGCGAGAGCTCTGATTAGTCACCCTATTCAACAATAACGAATCATAACCTCCGATATGAACATAACCTCTACATCCAACAATTATTTCTATAAATAAGGAACAATCGGAACGTGAAACGTAATATATAACCAATATGGCGTGTGCGTCTATCTCACATATTTGATTACTCTGATAAATGTCTTCAGGGCGTTCACGATTGTGTACTATCGCATCATATACAACATGATGTGTGTTTATTGATCAAATATACTGAGGAAACAGAATTCAACGAAGGCCAACAGAGACAAAACAGTATTAACAAATATTTTTGCATCTGTATGTATATATATATAGATATATGTTCGTATACATGTGTGCATATATATATACGTAGAAATCTCATCACGAATTTACCCCACCAAAGTTGGCAAAAGAACAATAGGAAAAAAAATCATTTCAATCAACTTCATCATCGACGCCAAAGATTCACTGCGACCAATTTGGATTTGGCCGTGTGTGTGATTTACTTGTGTATATATATATATATAGCTGTTGATACGCATACAGACAACGAGGAATGAACACCTGGTACACACGCACAATGTGCACGTAATTGTCAAGTGATTCACTCTACATACAAAAAAAGAATACGTAATAAATGTGAGTACAGAATATCAAATATTGAATTTACATCATTTACTTCGTATTAAACGAAGAATTTTGCCAATAAAGTTAACGATCAACATTCCATATTTTATTGTTAGTGATTATCGTTAATTATTGTGAGAGTGTTGATTAATTTTTCTCGTTCTTTTGTTTTTTTTTTTTTCGATTTCAACACCTGAAGGCAATGATTAACCTGAAATGATCCAGAAGATATGAGAACAAAAGATTCATTTGTTGGATGGGAATTGAAAGAAAATACTCCCACATGATTGAGCTGAAAGAGAATCAAATTTACAGAAATGAATGGGTTCGATTATTGAATTAAATTGATGGTGATAAAAAAAAAATGATAACAAGATGAAAGTAACAGTTTGTTTTGAGAATGTGCGTGTGGTGGTGCCATGTGGCGATGGCACATTGCTCGTACGTGATTTGATGCATGAGGCAATACTACGATATCGTAAAGCAACTGGTAAAACAGATACAGGACCAACGATAATAAGTCTATCATCATTAACTGGTGGTGGTTTGTTGGATCCTGATGATAGATTGTGCGATGTTGCAGACGATCGGGAACAAATCGTTGCGCATTTGAGTAGTAATGATGGCCATCATCATGTTGGTGGCGATGGTGCTAGCTCAGTTGGTACAAATAGTCCAGATTTATTTCACCTAGATAGTGGAAATAAAGAACATCAATATTTACACCATCATCATCCACAATCGCATCATCACCATCATCGTGGTTATGGAATGGATGTACAGAGTCGTATCAATAGCAATATCAAACGTGAAAGTGTTAAAAGATTGTCAATGCATGCGTTGTCAACTCGCGAGCCATGTTTGTCTAATTATTCAGCATTATCATTGCCAAGAGAATCACGCAGACGTGAGCCATTGGGACAGGATGCCAAAGCCGCATTTGAATTGACAAATTTCAAAGGTGAAAATTCTGATGCGGTTGAAATACGCGAAGTTATTATTAAAAATGATGCGGGACCACTTGGCTTACATGTTGTACCGTGTTATGATTTACTTGGCAATGATCAAGGATTACGTGTTGAAGGTATCGAACCCAATGGACGCATTGCTAAAGATGGACAAATTGATTTACATGATAAAATAATTAAAATGAATGGCCACAATTTATTACGTATACCATTCTCAAAAGTACAAGATATATTCCGCACGTGTATGGCAGAAAAATGTTTAAAAATAACAATAATGAAGACAAAAAAAGCGTCTGATATTCAATCATTAACGAGTAATATTGAAAAAATTGATATTGATGATGTTGGTGGTGTTAAAAAATTACAAAGCAGCAACAATGTATTACAGAATGCAAATACACGTAAAATTGGTCGCATGATTGAAATTGAATTGACTAAAGGTACAAATGGCTTAGGATTTAGTGTTACCACACGTGACAATCCAGCTGGTGGACATTGTCCAATTTATATTAAAAATATACTTCCAAAAGGTGCAGCAGTTGAAGATGGACGTTTGCGTTCAGGTGATCGTTTATTGGAAGTTAATAAAATAGAAATGACGGGCAAGAGTCAGGCGGAAGTTGTATCATTATTGCGCAGTATTCCAGCTGGTGGTAAAGTACGTATGACTGTATCGCGACAGGAAGAAGTATCGACATCAACAGTATCAAGCAATGATGCAACAACCACCACTAACAACAATAATCAACCGATTGTAGAGAGCAATTTGGAAACATCGCCAGATAATGCACGATGGAATATGAATATCTCATCAACATCATCAATACAATCGCAGGTTAAAAATGATACACATGACAATATTGATTCACGCTACGATAAATTGCCACAATTGCCATTTAAATCGACAATATCAAGTACAGACGATGTTGTATTATCGCCGCGTAAAAATCGCATGATATTAACATTAGATATACCCGTTCACGATTCAGAAAAAGCTGGATTGGGCGTTAGTGTTAAAGGTAAAACAAGTAGCGCTGATGATAATACAAATATGGATTTAGGTATATTTATTAAAAGTGTTTTGCACGGTGGTGCTGCATCTCGTGACGGTCGTTTACGTACAAATGATCAATTGCTCAATGTTAATGGTGTATCATTATTAGGTTTATCTAATAGCGATGCGATGGAAACATTAAGGCGTGCAATGTTGAATAGTAATAGTTCAGTAACTGGTGTCATAACATTGACAATTGCGCGTCGTGTATCGCCGTATGATAATGAGAAAAATTTTATTGACAATAATGGTATTAAAACATCATCACCAACTTCGTCATGTAAAATTGAAACAGCCAATAGTATTTATATATCTGATGATATCAAATCCGATAATGGTAATGGAATGGTTGAGAAAAATAATATTAATAATCAAACGGATTCAGATGATACGACAGCAATTGTTACTACAGCTGGAACAACGAGCACGACGAGTAATAATTCTAATTTATTAACATCACCATGGAATCCTGTTATTGAACGTTTAACTGAATATAATAAAAATAGTTTGCGCAATGAGAGCTATTGTTTAGCAACGAATAAAACTTGGATTGATTCGACTGGTAATAATGGAAAAAAATTAATTGGACAACGTGGAGGTGATGATAAGGATTTGGTATTGATCGAGGAAACAAGTGAAAATCATAAATCAAATGATGTTAAAAAAATTATTGATGATAAGGACAGTCAATATTCTGGTGATTTAACTTATGACAGTCAATTATCGTTGGATGAATTTAATAATTCATCAACGGGTAATAAATTTTCACGTGATGCAATTGGTAGACAGAGTATGTCTGAGAAACGACACGCGGCATTGGACGCTAAAAATACTGATACGTATAAAAGAAATAAAAAATTACGTGAGGGACGGGAAAATAATAAATCTAATGAGTCAGGAAATAAAACGGATGCTGCGCGCAGTGGTAGCGGCGATGATACAAATAAATTGACGACGCCATTAGACACAGAGCAGATTAATAATGTTGGTGAAAGTTTATTTGAAATAAATCGTAGGCGTTTTGAGAAGAAGAATAATGATGTGGGACCAGTAGATTATGTTCATACTTTACCAGGTTGTAATAATAAATTTATATCACCACGTAAACATTGGTTGGTCGATGATGAAACGGTTAATGTTAATGCAGCACCGCCAATCAATAATTATTTTAGAGAAGAACAGGATGGTGAGGGTTTCTCTAATAGTCGTGGAGATGTTAAACAAGCGTCACTTAATTCAGCATTGGATAAGAGATCGCGTAAAAAAGGTTTCAAATCAATGTTGAGACTTGGTAAAAATCGTAAATCATTAAACTTTGGTGATAATATTGAAGCGAGACATGAAACGAGTAATTATTGCAGTGGTACAATCAACTTCATAGCATAATACATTCATACAAACATTTATTTATGTATAAATAAATAATTATGTATTATTATCCGTATTCCATGTATTGTAATGATTATCAATTCCGGATGAAGTTTAGTATTTTTGTGTAACGTATTTTTTTTTTCTCTGAAGTATTGAAATAATGAAATGGAATTCCTGAGAGTAATTTGAATTTAAGTACTTAATTCCTGCGTAATTAATTAGAATTATGGATATATATTATCAGATAAATGTTATTAGCGTTTATATATTTGTATAAATGCACTTCATTATATTGAAATGGAAATTAAAAAAAGATGAAATGTTTAATTGTTCATGTATGAATAGAATATTCCAAAGTGCCTTAACAAAATGAGATAAATTATGGAAATAGACAAAATGCAAAAATCAATTCAGGAGAGCGATCGTATAATGAACTAAGAGAACAAAAAGACAATTAATATTCTAGGATTTTCATTTATCATTTCCTTATGTCATTATCGTAATTACTACTTTTCGTATGTTATTATTTTCCACATTTTTTTTTTTGTAAATATAATTTTGTATTCTGTCACAATGAATTGATATAAAAATTCTTGTTCTCATCAACCACTTATTCATGTATAAATATAAAGTATAATTGAGAAATAATAAAATGATGAATTTTTTTGCACTATTTGAATTGTTAAAATTATTTGACGAACAAAAAAAAATTTCACTGTCATTTTGTAATGAAATATCATCGATTTATTGAATTATTTCTTCTCTTTCTTCACGTTTCAGCATTTCGTATTTTGCCACGGCAATTCATGGTGGAGCAGAAACGTTATCGTGGTAAAATAAATGTAACGAAGCCAAGGAAACCACATTTCATACGTGGACTTTACAATGAATTTGTCACACCTTTTTATAAGCCTACTCGCGAAGTTAAACCAATATGGGAAGTGTGTGAAAAAGCAACTAGATTACAGAAGGCGCAAAGAGAACCAACTCAATATGAATGTATATTGGCACGTGAATGTTTAAATTGGTTTAAAAATTCACGGATGATTGGATTTTTACATAAAAATTCAATCAAAGCAGAAGACAAACTTGATATGGACATTGAATTACGTCGCTTTAATATGTATACAAAATATTATAATTATACAACATTCAGAACTGCATTAACGAATACTGTTTATGAAGCGGTGCTACCTTTGTTCTGTTCGAAAGGAATAGTTGTATTTAGTCCAGAGCCAGATGTTGAGGCATTACGAAAAACAATACGTAAAACACCACAAGTGATTTTGATGGGTGAGTGAATTAATTTTATTATAAAATTAACATTTGAGGAAAAATATTTTTCTCCAATTCCCAACAATGATTAATTCCTCAACATGCACTCACATTATTATCTTCTTCCAGTTCTCATTGTCGTTTATATTGTAATGTCTCTCTTTTTTCTTCCTCTGCATTCGCATTTCAGCTGGAATTCTCGACGGTACGTTACTCAACGTCAACGATTTCCTGAAGTACGGTAAGATGGATATAACTGAAGCACGAGCTGGATTGGTTCAAACATTGCAAACTGCCGCTGGTGGTAATCTCTGTAGACAACTCACTCATCATCAGTCGACTTTTGTTACGAGGTTGGATCAAATTCGTGATGGAGGAATTGAAACGGATGATATTAAACGAACTGAAAGTGAAACTGATGCAATTGCGGAATAATTTGACTTCTTTATTCAACGGCAATTCGAATAATAAATGTGAATAAACAGTAAAAAAAACAGGAAATTTCGAATTATTTAGTTTTCATCATTAGTTGGACATAATTTTTAATTTTTCTACTTAATTGCTTTGTAGATAATCATTCGTTCATCCCATAAAATATATATTTCCTGATATATCATTTCTAAAAACCATCGAATTTTGTGTATGAACTTTTTTTCATAGTTATCATAACATTATATATTATTAATGACAATTTTGGCAAGATGGATGACAACGTCGTCCATTGACCTTGCATTGACATCCACCAGAAGTATCACCGTGCCCCTAGAAAATAGTTAAATTTGTTTAATTCAACTGAATTTAATTCGAAAGCTTTATTTATAATTTAATTAATTCATAATGGTCTGTGATTTCTCGAATAATTGACTGTACTTTATTCAACTCACGTTTGGTCCCCATCGCGGTCCTCTTGTAGCCCAGCATATCTCAGTCTTGCACATCGAACATGTCATTGCATCGCAACCTTCAATTTTCGTTATCACAGCTCTACATTTTGGACATTTCATTGCTTCCTTTTTTTCCAGTAAGTTGTTGAGTACTGCTTGCGTAAGATTTGTAGCAAGGTTGGGGTCATTTGCTATGAGAATCTCTTCTTGATATTCATCACAACTTTTTCCCTCGTGAATTACCTTTGACAGAAGAAAATTTATGTCTGTATTTTTTCCATGGACAATTTATCAGTTGTCCAATTATTTTTCGGTTCATCCTGATTTTATTATTTCCATGAAATTTGATTGTTGAATAATATTCAGTGAATCATTTACCTTACACTTCAAGCAATTATTTTTATCACATTTTGGACACCAAAAATAATGTCTTTCTGCATCGTAAAAGCACCAACCATTACAATCTGGTGTTTTGCAGTGAAATGCATTTTCGCCTGCGCAACTCTCTGCGTATTTTAATGATTTCAATAAATGTTCTTCGTAGATATCAGGATCAACGAGCTAAAATAAATTTTTATTATTATCCCACTCTTTTCTTTCCGAATAGAGAAATAACATGATATCCATTATCATTATTTATTTTATACGAAGAATTGCAGTGAAATAAAATGAAAATATAGGAAATCAATAAAATAAAATTTAAGTTCTACTGTTGCATTGTTGTACATGGAAAATCACAATCAAATGGAATGTGAATGTCTCTGAATTTATTGAAATATACTCACAGCTCTTATTTCTTGCTCTAGAATTATCGATTTACATGCATAAACCTCATCGACATAAGGACAAGAAACTTGAGGATTCTCAGAATGTTTTATCGTATCTGCCAAACAATTTCTGTGAAAAATTATCAAGTGAGAAAAAAAAAGCGCCAGAATTAATTGTTGAACAGTGAAATGAAAAATATTTCATACCTGCAAAATGCATGAAGACATTCATGCAATTGTATACCTTCATATGGCCCAAAATCAACCAAACAAATTGGACATTTGAAGTAATCTGTATTTGGAACGACCTTGCAATTCGCTAACATCATTAATTCATGATATTCCTCTGGTTCCTTCTCTTCCACCGACTCAATTGAGTTTTCCGGGACAATTTCGTTGATTACCGCAATTTCAGTTACTTCTGTTCTATTCTCTACAATTCCGGGTTCAATCTCATCGTTAATCACATCACGAAATACTCCTACCGGTTCGTTCACTGCAATTTCCTGAAAAAAAATATGAAATGGTTTAAAAAAAATGAACATTGCTTAATTAATTGTTTTCATTTTATTTCGATATCGAATTTAGTTGCGATATTATTCTTCTATTCATTCACTCGTGATTACTTCAAGTATTTCTTCCTCGTGATGTACTTCAACGGCTGTTCCTGGATCATCAACGGATGAAATGCTTTCAATGAGATTGTCATTTTTATCAGGTTTCCCAATTAGTTTCACTTTGATATTACTTTTCCCTGGCTTTTCAATAACTTTCTGTTGAAGTTCATAATCGTGATTCTCCACTTCTTCATCACTATTATCATTATACAGATAGCGCAAGTTATATGAATCTGGTTCTACCCTTGGTCGTTTAATTTTACTAAACATCTGTAAATCTGTAATTGAAATATTATATTTTAAGTTAGAGTAACGGAAGAACAGCGCAGAAAATTAAACAAAAGAATAAATCGTAATAATAAAAACATATTTTACTTGGTGCAACGAGATATAAAAAAAAAGCTGAACCCTCAACAGCCTGAAGATCATCCAAAGTTGCATCATTATCATCAGCTACCTTATTATTGATAGTCCAACGTTGCACATTCGCCGGTATATTAAAAATGTTTGATACTTTGTCTTTCAATTCTGCGACAGTCAGCAACATCGGTAACTGTTTTGATTGTAATATAAAACATAAATCAATAGAAATTCAATTATTGGAATAATCTATAGATAAAATTTAATCAATCAAATCGACAATTACTTGGAGCGCTATTGGTCCTTGATGAGCCAACCGGTCCTCAATGTACAGATCAACATTTAATAAATCGTTATTTTTGGGTAAATTTCTTTTAACTGAACATTGTACTTTCAATGTAGCTAATTCTTTAGCATAACCAGCCGCCTGTTGATCATTACCCGACGCTATAGCACCCTCTAATTCTTTTAATAAACAATTCACAGCCTTTGTGTTCCTTCTTTGGTTCGCCATAGTCTTTATATATATATATATATCTATATATCTAAATAAATACTGCACGTGTATTACAACTTCTGCAATGTAAAATGAAGATATATAAATGAAAAAAAATCATAAAATATTGATAAATAATATTAATGTTGCAATTAGTTTGGTAAAAATCATACATACATGAAAATAACAAATTTATTTTGTGGTTATGTTGTTAACAATGGAAGAAAAATGCCCTACATTTTCTAAAGCGTGCATGCGGATGTTTGATTGTTTTGTAGTAGTTTTCTGCATTTCGTCAGCATTTATGTTACTTTGTATGGTTGCGCAGTTTTGTAATTATGTTGCAAGATGATAATGCGTGTGCGCAACACGATTCCACCAATGGCAGCGCATTCGGCCTGACGCGGACTTATTTTGAATTTTAATTATTGATTTGGTTGCTCGATGGGTTTTTGGAGAATTGGAAAAACGTTGGAAAATAGAAATGAAAAAGAGGAAATTATTGTATTAGGTTAACAATTTGAACAATTGTTATAGACAGTATTAGAATTATTTTTTATTATATTGAAAGAAGATAATTATCATAGTTGTAGATTAAATGCCAAAAACATTTATATGATACACATTCATATATTAACATAGTAAAAATTCATGATTTCGTGATTTATTTCACTATTATTTATCGTTGATAGTCATTGGATGAATAAATATATATTATTAATGACAATAATTGCAATTCGGATGGCATTTAACACCATTTACGTTGCATTTACAACCACCCGAAGTATCACCAGGACCCTGAGGAATAAAATTTCATTATTGTTTGATGCTTGTGGGATTGATTAAATGTCTAAGATAATTTATTTTTATCTTACACCAGCACCCCATCGTGGTCCTTTTGTTACCCAACATATTTCTGTCTTGCACATTGAACATTTCAACCAATCACAACCCATTTTTTTCATTAATAAAACACTACACGTTGGACAATTCATTGCTTCACCTCGATCAAGCATGTTTGCAAGCATTGCTGCAGTACGTTTTGATTCGTGATCAGTTTCTTTTGATAAACGAATTTCTTCTTGGTATTCAAGACAATTTCGTCCTTCATGTATCACCTGTAACATGAATAAAAAAAGAAAAGAGAATGAATTGTGATATTTTCTAGAGTGAATTCAAAACAATTGCAATGTATACATCAATTAATATTTAAATTATCTACCCGACATGTCAAACAATTAGTTTTATTGCAGACTGGACACAAAAAATGATTGGGTTTGTCATCGTACAAACACCAACCGCCACAGTCGGGAGTTTTACAGTGAAACGCATTTTCACCAGCGCTACTTTCTGCTTGTGAAATAGATTTAGCTAAATGCAATTCATAAACATCAGGATCAACGAGCTGTAACAGAATTTTATCACAATCAAATTGAATTATAAATTACACTGCAATTAATGAGGAACAATTATTTATTACTTACAGCTTTTATTTCACGCTCCTGAATTGTCGATTCGCAAGAATAAATTGCATCGCCATAAGGACATTTCACTTCAGCATTATCACAATGTTTTATTGTGTTCACTAAACAAGATCTGTTTGAATAGGATAGAAAATAAAGGTAGATATAAATATACTCATCACAACAGACCATTATATTCCATATTTTCCTTTCTTTGTACCTGCAAAATGCGTGGAGACAACCGCGCAATAAAACCCCCTCGAAGGGATCATACTTGAGGAAACAAATTGGACACTCGATAGAATCAGTATTCGGTACAATATCACAACTCTCCAACATTATCAATTCTTGATATTCTTCGGGTTTATTTTCTTTTACCAATGCAACTGCACCCTCTTCTTCAATATCTTCAATCATTATTTCTTTATCAATGGTTTCTGGTTCAGATGATTTTTTTATTGGCTGTGCAGGATTTACTGCTGTCTGAAATAAAATGAGTCTAATCTACGATTGAAAACGTATTGTTGTTATTTATTTATTATAGTAGGAATGAATACACAGTTAAGGAAGTGTTTTAGAGTGGAAAGTTATTTTTTTACTTTACCAAATGCAGTGTTAATAATTTCAATTAGTTTTAATTGCTAGCTGTTTCATGAGACCTGGCTGCACAGTTTGTGTCGCTTCTGTTCATCCAAAATTAATAATCAAGTCTTCACTACAAAATTTATAAATGCAAGCATCACAGGAACTAGGATTGTTGTTAGAAAAAAATAATTGTTCGAATTGATCATCATCGAATTGCTTGCAAACATTGACAGGCTATTGGAGTTTGAAACAAAAAATGTTTCTTCAAATCGTTTACATTTTTATTGAAGTACCTTTGGTAATTCTTGTTTATTATTTTCCACAATTGCCAATGGATTCTTCACTGGCTCAGGCACAATAGGCAAAACCTCGACTTCCTCTTCATCATTTTCATTATTTAATTCTTCTTTAATATCATCAATATCATTTTCAATTTCTTCAACAATTCTTTCATCTGCGTCATCATCTTCATCATCGTTGTTATCAATAAATTGTGCAACATTATCGTGGCCCAGTGCTAGCATTGGTTGTTTAGCTGGATCAATAATCTGCAAATCTAAAAATTTATTATCGTTCAATTTTAATTTCATGCTATTAATTGATAAATGAATGGAAAATGAAAGAAAGAGAGATGAAGAAATGAATTATAAAGCAAAAATCAACGAACAATTTAGTAATTGATTGAATACATTTACCTGGTGCAACGAGATATAGAAACACAGGTGAACCTTCAACAGCATTGAGCTCATCTAAAGTAGCATCATTATTATCAGCCAATGTATTATTAATAATCCAACGTTGAACATTTGCTGGTATATCAAAATCATTCGATATTTTTTCTTTCAATTGTGCCACGGTCATCAATAATGGTATCTGTTTAAGTCAAAGGCATAAAAGTCACATTCAATGATGCAGATTAACAAATTGGTCCAATAATCCCTGATTACTTTGTAATCAAGGTATTCACCTGCAGTGGAATTGGCCCTTGATGAGCCAAACGATCCTCAATGTACATATCAACATTCAATAAATCGCCATTTTTAGGTCGATGCCTTATAACAGAGCATTGAATTTTCAATCTTGCTAGTTCTTTAGCGAAACCAGCCGCCTGTTGATGATTACCCGACGCTATTGCGCCCTCCAATTTTTTAATCAAACGATTTACTGCCATTGTGTTCATTTTTTGTTGAGCCATCGCCATAGCACGTGAATTATCTTCTCTACTTCCTGAAAAATTTTGCATTAATCAGATGCTCTCAAAGAATGCAGATGAATAAATGTAATAACAAGTCATTGGTCGACTTTACCAGATTGCAAAGAGAAAAAATTTGATAAATTAATAGAAAGATGAAAATTCTCTCATAGAAGCCGTTTTGATTTTCCTACGTCTTCTACAAGTTTTCTGTGTCAAGACAGACTTAGCAAAACAAAAGACGCTGCAATCCGCTTCTCTACTTATCGAATGGCAGAAGAGAGAGGGAACAATGCGTCCATCTTTTCTTTTCAATTTTATAATTTCCCGGGTCACACTGCGCATGCGCCATTTACTGTATTTTTTTTTTCTAATTTGGAATAGTTCATTCCACCTCCGCTGTCCCCTCAAATAATTTTATCCCATTATTCTTCAATTATTATTGATATTCACTCAATAAAATCAATTAATTAATACTAATAGTCAAACATTCTCATGTTTAACCTCACATTTTGCTCTGTGGTTCGCTTTATATCAAAGGCTTTTACCAAATAAAATTTTTCCATTTGTAATAATTCAAAATGTTAACAAATTTTCCCGCCGAATTTCATGTTGGGCGTCATTAGGATTTTCATATGAACACAGAATGGAGCGAGAATTCACATTCGTTAGCTCGCGTTGTTGTGTAGAATTTGTTTAATTCAATATGTTCCACTGCTTTATGATTATTTGGTAGAATTATTAATTGTTATTAATTATACATGAATGAGGTTCTGTTCGATAGCATGTAACGCTAATTGTGATAAATCAAAGTGATAATAAAAATAAGCAATTGAAAAAGGGCAGTGGCATTTTGGTTGTGTCCCTAACTTGAATATGAATCAACAAGAAATTGCCTTGTTTAATCCACAGACTCTCAGAACACACGAGAATAAAGTGTCAAGTTTAGTAACTGATTCATAAATATTAAAAATAGAATGAATGAATCATTTGAACCGGGACAATGAACTTACCAACAGCTTGAAGAGGACAACGAGATGATGGCAAGCCAGCAGTGGAAGTAGAAGCAGAAATTTCATCATCATCAAAATTAAATTGAGTTTCATTGTCATCAAAAGGTACTGGCAACTTTGATTTTCTTTTATGATCATCCCATGCTAAATTGTTTTGTATTATTTGATGATTTCTTGATGGTAGAACCAATGCATTGGCATATAACGATTGTTCAATAACATTTGCATAAGTATTATCATCGTTATTTGAACTATTCATTGTTTTAATTGCGCCAATGGCTGCAAATTCACGTGGGCGCATTAATTGGAATTTATTTCGCATTGTTTTATAAATAACATCATCATATTTCCATTGTGATGTTGATGGGGATGAAAAAGCTGCAACTCCAGATGATGATGATGATGATGAATTTATTTTTCTAATATTACCAGAAGTCTGAACTGCAGATGAGACTTTCTGATGCTTTGTTACATTAATTTCATCATTCTGTATTGATTTTCTTGATGGTCCAATGTGGATTATTGGTGGATAAATTATTCTCACTTGATTGACTGAATGAGGATCTAATGCGTTTGCATTCTTTATTCGATTATTGGGTGATATTGTTGGAGGTGTTTGCGTGAATGTTTTGTCGTCATTTGTTCGTTTAGGTTTCGGTCGTTTGGGCAATGAATGCTTCATCTCTTTCAACATTTCTTTCAATCCAATTGTTGTTGGATCTTCAATTTTATTTAATAATGAAGGCGTCTTTGATTTAGTTTCAGATTGTTGATTGATTTCTAGCCAACTATTGCGTCCAATTTTCTGTGTTTCAACTAAAATATCTAAAACTTTGCTCACTTGACTTGATGTACCAACTTGCTGGTACTTCTTTTCTTCATCCAAATGTTGATTGGACGGCTTCAAGTTAGTTGAGTTCAACTGTTGCTTATCCATTGCTTCAAATATGTTCGTAAACTCACGTTGAATGGCTTCAATATTTTTTCTACCTTTTTTATCACCATTAGTAGCGTTTCTTGTTGATGAAACTTTTGGTGAATTCTCGTGGCTTGAAACTTTTTTCGCATCCACTGCTGACGCTGCATTATCATTATGACCATTGTGATCATTATTGTCATCAATAACAATTGATTCTCCACGTGGTTTCAATACAGATCTTGTTGCAATTGGACTGGAACGTTTAGAATTATCAAATGAATTTTCTTTGACAATACTTTGTAATGCTGATAGTCTTTTCGTGACATCACTGATTGAATCACGATGCTCCACTTTCATAGACTTATTTTCTACGACTATTTCTTGCTTCCTCGTGTCATTTATTCCACCACGTAAAAATAAAAAACGCGATGAATCACCGGAACTCTTCGAGTTCGGATTCTCACGTTGTGCTTTTGGACTGCCACGTTGTGGAAAATATCTCGATAAATCTGGATGTACTTTTGGACTGTTCTCTGTAGGCATTTTAGTTCGCCAATTGTCATTGGGAATATTCGAATTAGTTTCATCTTTGGCACACGTATTTCGGTTAAAAAAATTTGAATTAACCGTGACCTTTGTTATATTGCCAATGGCATTGAACTTGGATATTAAAGCACGTGTACCACGTCTCGGTGAACTTTCCATTGCTGACGTCACCATGTCTTGAATCACTTCATGCTGTTTGTCATCATTGCGTTTCTCCATTTCATCATTCAATGATGATGTTTGTTTCATCAACAACGCACGTGTTCTTGCTTGCTCTTCTTGAACAATAGCTGCTGCCTCTTTATCCAATTCACTGATATTCGTTAATATCGAAAGTCCTGAACGTCGTTTCATTTCTTTACGTTTATCATCATTAACTTTATCACGATTGAAGAATTTCAAACGTGACAATGAACCTTCATTGGGACTTTTCTCCAACTGCTGATAATTCTGTCCAGCTTTAGCTGATGCTGATAAATTAATAGCAGGATCATCTCTAATCTCAGATGATCCAACATTTGATCGTGAATTATCAATTTTTTTTGACGAACTTTCAAAAACACTACGTTTATACCAAGGACGAGGCATTGCTGAATTGTTTGGAGAACCAGCAATCACACCAGCTCTATGAAAACCACCACCAAATGGTGTTGATCCGCTTGGACTACTCGATGACAACTTAATTGAACCAGAAGTCTCACGTTTCGACAATAAGACACCGCCTCGGAGTACAAGAGTGTCGTTACTGATCGATTGCTGGTTTCCGTTGACTTCGACTTCGCTGAGTTTATCTGCACTTTGAACACTCTCAGTTACTTCCAAGTTCTTTGTCTTGACACGTTTCTCATCGCTAATACCACCATCCATACCGTTTGTGAGATTAATGATACGATTCGTTGCTTCGGGTGGTTTTGGTGCTGGTCTTCGTTTCCTTTGTCTACTAACTGATGATACATTCGTAACACTGATACTTGGATTCAATTCTGGTGGATTTGGCGCACGTCGTTTGCCTCTAACATGAAGTCTACGTTCACTAGGACGAGTGTCCAAACGTCTTAATGAACTGGCCAGTCCACGTTGATGATTGTTGTTGACGTTATTGCACGATCCAATTCCAGTAGTGCAAGATTGTAATGAATAACGTGTAGTAATGTCACGAGTACGTGACAGTACATTGGCAGGTAAAGTTTGAGTGACATTAGTTGAATCGTTGCCAATTTTACCAATGACTTTTGATGCGCCTGATCCAAATGGTCCAACGTGACGTTGATTCTCTTGAAGTAAATTCACATTTATAAGTGGTGGTGATGTTTCAAGTGTTCCAGTATGAAAAGCAAAACTTTTCACTGTTGCTGTACTGTAATAGGTATCAACACTTTCAGAACTGGACACTTCAGATATATTCAGATCATCATTTACTATTTGTTGATGATTCAATGGACGTTCAGTGACACTTGGATTACGTTTAAACCATTTAAATAATGAGAAACGATTATTATTCAATTCAGATGGTTGCAATGAATTTCTTACGTTCGGATTCGTCCCGGTCGATCCGTCATCATTGAGAGATGCACCATTGCTACTCTCTTCAATGCTGCATCCACTACGTTCTACCATTCTATCTTCACTCTATCGTGTTCCTTTCTTTCAACGAACCCCACCATCACCAATTTCTGTCTCTACTTATTATTCCTCTTCGCATATTCGAGTTCTTTATTTAGATTTATTTTCACCAATTCAACAGAGTTGTTTCATTCTCGCATTAGCAATACGAAATTGGTGGTTGATGAGTTGATGACACGTTAATTTCTCGTCAATTATATTTAGTAATAGACTTATATTTTAGTTTACGTAATTTGATTTTACTTCTATTGATTGATGAACTATTCGTTTGCTATTTGTCTGCTATTGACTCGATTTTTATTATTGAATATTTAATGTTGAAGACAGCTATGCTGTTGGATGATGCTGGTGAACTCGCGACAAAGACATTTTACTTAGCATATAGCGATGAAGAATGAAAGAAGAGAATTTGTAGAAGAAAATTTATTATTAGATGTCCCCTTTTTCCCACTATTACTCTCGCCATCCGATTTATTTTCATTTTAATTTGTCGACAGACACACAAATATATAAACGAAAATTCACTAACATATACAACATCAAAAAATTTTCAATAATTAATTATTAAAATGAATATAATAAATCAATAAAAATATGATCAAGAATTAGTATACATTTTTGATATTAAATTACAATAATTGGTGCGAAATTTGATAAAAGCTCATTGGCAATTTATTAACGAGCTTGCAAATTGTCGATAATGTTGTTCTCTTGTTTATCGAGAGGTGTCACTAGTGTTTTGTTGAAATAAATGAATGATATTCTGATTAACATTCATCCGGGTGGATATTTTAAGCTCATTTTATCGTGTCTTTTTTTTTTCTAGCGCTTTTTTTTTTAAATTGCTGTAAAGTTAGACAAAGTTGCTATCTAGAGGTGGTGAAATTAGCAACGAAGGGTGAAAGGTTTAAGAAAGGATGGGTAGAAGGTGGATAGACGGTCGTGAGAGCCGGCAATATTTTTATTATTCTTCATTTTCCTTTTTTTTTATTTTTTCGTTCATTTTTTTTTCTTCGCTCGCGCTATCTCCTCGCTAACATACAATCCAGTGAACTGTACATACATTGTATATAGATATGTCTCAAGCATGCGGCTTCTTCGATCGTTATCCAGGAATAACTCTAGACTTGCAACAGAATTTAGTTTTTTTCCACTGTCTGCTCTAAAAATATATATATCAGAAGCTCTTCATTCCGCCACGTTGGAATTTTCTTTGTAACGTAAAGTGGAAGAAGAAAAAATTTTATTTCTTTCGTTTTTTTTTGTTTATTGAGAGCTTTTTTTTCTTGCTTGGAGTTTCTGGAATTGGGTGAATCGCAAGATTTTTTTGCAGTGGGTGATTAAAAAAAATTATGACATTTTACAGAGATAAAAAAATGTCACGAAAATTATTTCTGATGTGACATTTTTTTATTTTATTTCTAAAATTTTTTCTCAATTAATTTTCTTGCTGTATGAAATTTTTTCAACTTTATTCCGCCATTGAATAAATAATGAAAATATATATCGCGCTATAGTATTCAACTCTACCGATTATAAAGAGTGGAAAAAAAAAATAAAATCGAAAAGTAGCAAAATAAAATAACAGCAAACTACCACAAATAGAAATATAAGAAACAATTTTTTTTGTTTTTATATATAACTACTAACACGGATCGGACTTCATAATGAGCTACTCGCTCGTTGGCGCCTCGGGATAATAATTAAGCGAGCATTTCTCGTTGGTATGAAGAGTGCGAGAGATTCGACGATAGTGTGCGCTCACTCGGATGTTTTATATGTGCGGGCATTCAACGCGTCAAGAAATTAAAATCCAATTGGGCGCAACGTACTGTGAAGAAAAGTATATGGGCGAGTTGGTGCAGGATACTGGGCTCACTGAAGAAGAAAATGAAATAAAAAAAATGACTAAATAAAAATAAAAATTGAAGAAAAAAAAATCAAATAAAAATTTAACAAGCAAAAGAATTGTTAATATATATATATACATGAATGATAGAAGTATAGAAGAGTTGCCGTGGTGGAAAAGTCTCCGGACAATTTCCGCAGGTAATACTTTGTCCGGGATAAAACTTATAAAAAGCAAAATGACTTTGTCAGCCACCGTACGAAGACGGTGTGGAGAATAAGGAAAGGAGAAAAATTCCCTTTTCAAGTAGGGAAATCTATTCTTCACCGTAGTAATTCAAAATTAAGTGACATTAAGAAATGAAATTTCTTCTTCGTATTTTATTCCTCTTTTTTTCCTATTACATTTTATTTTTTCCAACAATTTTTTCATGTTCATTTATTTGTTAATTACCATTTTTTCTTTACTGTACTACAGTAGGGTGAAGAGGAGAGGGGAAAGGGGAAATTGTTGTTCAATTGTCAAGGGGAATTATATTTCGTAAAGTGATGAGGGATTTTTAGTCTCTAAGGAATTTTTCGATCAATATTTTTAGTTATATTGAAGTTGAGTTAGGGATTGTTGCAATTATAATTAATTTGAATTGTTAGTTAATATAAAAAAATTTTGCATTAGTTGACTGTAATAAATAAGAAAAATTGAGATTATTTAATAAATATTTAAAAATTGACAACAAAAATGAATAGAAAGTGAAAAGTAATTGATGAACAAATTGGAATGAAACAAATTGAAATAAAAAAATATTCCCAAGATATATTCGTGTTTTTTTTTTCGACTGATTGCAATATGTGTCCGGTAACAAAAAGGGGTAAAAAAAATATATATATATAGATTGTATTTATTGTCATGGGACAATTGTTTATTGGGAAATAAAATAAAATGAAAAGTTTGTCCCTGTTGACGATGCCACGTCGTTTTGCGTCGAAATGTTGAGAGTAATGCTAGAAAGAAGGGATGAGGAAGTTAGTGGGTTGAGGAATGAGAGAGGTAGGACATGTAGAAGAAGAGAAAGGTGAATTTTGGAGGCTTTTCGTTGGTTGCTCCCAGTGGACTTTACGGTTTATATACAACTACGCGACCCATACCAATCACGTGCGCTTCACCCGGAAAACGGAACAACACCCCGGCGGGGCCATTTCCGAAATTAAAAATGAAATATGCATTGTGACTTTACCGGATGTTTCACTTCAACATTCGCAAGTAATAAATAGAAAAATTATTTTTTTTAATTAAAAACATTTTTTTCTTTATTCTATTTTTTGTTGTTGAATTCTTTTATTTTATTCTTTTCCTATTTGTTTTGAATGATTTTTTTTTTGGGTGTTGGTTTATTCCGAATTAGTTATTATTTATTCATATGTTTGTGGATTTGGGGTTTTGTTGTTAAGAGGATTAAGAATATTTAGAATATTTAGAACTTTCGAGGTAATTTTCAATGTTTAATTGAGCAAATGTTTAATTGATAATGATAAAGCTCATGGTGTTATTATTGTTTTGGTTGAGAGAGTGGATTTTGATTTATTAATCAGTCATTTCTCGACTTGGAAATTATTTATTCAGTACGAAAGTCGTGCGCAAGATAAATATTGAATGAATCGACTTAAATAATGAGAAATTTATTGATAATCTCATTTAATCCACCATATTTACGTTAATTTTGTAGGTAACATTAAAATCTTTCACTTAAATATGAACAAAAGAATTTATATAAACAAATTAACAACAATTAGTAGTTAATTAACTACTGATAAATATCATACAACGGTTTCTATTCGTTTTTTATTCCAATAAATCCATAATATATTTAAATAATATTTATTAACAATTAATAAACAATTAATTAATTAAATGGTTGATAATTCTAACAGAAGAATAATAACATGTCAAATTAAAATTAATTAATCATATTTAAATGAATTAAACAAAACAAAAAACCAAAACATCAAAATCTTTCATTTAAATATAAACAAAAGAATTGATATAAATAAATTAACAACAATTAGTAATTAATTAACTACTGATAAATATCATGCAACAGTTTTTATTCGTTTTTTATTACAACAATTCCATAATATATCTAAATAATATTTATCAACAATTAATAAACATTTAATTAATCAAATGGTTGATAATTCTAACAAAAGAATAATAAAATGTTAAATTAAAACTAATTAATCATATTCACATAAACGATTGATTTAATCTGCGATTAAATTATTTATTGAATTTTAATAAACTCTTCCAATATCGAATAAACTCTTCACTCAATTTAAATTGGCTCAACTTGTTCATCTCTAACCTCAATTTCTATATTTCAATAAAAATACATTAATCAATAATGTGAGGGGTTACAAGTTTTTCAATGCGGTCACCGCATCCAACTAAAGACAACCCTTTAATATTGACTCAGCTTTTCTGTTAGAAGCTCAATATATTACATTAAGTTATATATTCATACTTCACTTCGCCCTTTCTCTATCTCTATATAATATGAAACATTTACAATCAAGTAATATTTGCAATGTAAAGTTTTGCCACTAATGGATATGTGCAATTGAATTATAATTCGATACGCAAATGAATTCGAACGATGGAAATTGGCAAAAGTTATATTCCATACTCAGTCAGTTGCCAAATGTGTATTCAGCTAACAAAGAACATCTGCTTTTACGATAGTGCTTGCAATATGAATCGAAAATCATGTTTAATTCATTGTGATATTAGTTTAGTATTTGATTTGAATTTACATTTCTATAATTTTCTATTTATTAAAAATATTATTTCATTCAATGAATAATTAATAATGAAAAAATATAAATCTTGTCTATTCTTTATTTGCTATTAATCATAAGTAAAGACAGAACGATTATTTTTCATTGTTTATACAAACTTGAATACAATTTAGAACATAAAAAAATGATTGAGAATTAATTGGGATTAGAAAATCGAGTGCATGTGAAACATTTCTTGTTTTAATTCTTTTAACTATGAAAAATAACTTTAAATAAATTTTTGTGGGATTTAGTTTGAATGTTTTATTATTTAATTTATATATGCGCATGTATATATATACATATATATATATTCATGGATTTTTTTATGTTTTTTAAATGTTTTTACACTGTCAGCAGTTGTTTTACCACGGAAATGAATTTTACGAGCACCATATCCGCAATCTCAGTATTAAGCACCTCATGTTTGTGTAAGTGTGGATTTTAGTGTGTGGGAGCGTGTGTAAGTACAAGTCTCCTGAGATTATTTCTGTGGAAGTGTGAGGGGATACCAATCCTCATTTTATATATGGATATGTATATATATATATATATGTGTGTGATGTACTATATAATATAAAAGGTTGGAGTAGTCCCCGATGGCGTTGTATCCACACACAAATCTTTGTGGGAATTTGTTTTTTTTTCTCGCACTTTTTTTGTCTTTTACATTTTATTTCTTTCATTTATTTACTATTTTTTTTTGTTTCGTTTTTATTGTTATTGCTTTATTGATATGAATGACCACAGTGATTCACCATGTGGGATCCAATTAATATTCTATGGTGTAAGATATGAGATGAGGGAAATATTGGTCGAATGAGTTTGTTGGTTTTGATTTAGTTGTGGCTGAATTGATAACCTTTGATATAGTGATGGGAAATTAAAAAATCGAATAGATTTTGAATTTGTGAAAATGTAGCTATCTTGTGAACTAGAATTTTATTTGGATATTTTTTTTTCGAGGAATGACAATGATTCGAATGTGAAAATGTATTTTTTTTGACGTTAAGAAAGTTTGAAATTGTAGAAAATTATTTTTATATTTATGGTAGGATATTTTTTTTTCTATTCAATTGATAATTATTTACAGTTAATGATTTCGTTTGCGTCATGTCAATAATTTCGAAAATAACTCCTACGACATTGTTCACTATTTAATTACTTTTGTCTTAGAAATTTTAATAGATATTTTCATGTTTATCATTTAAATTTATTTTATTATCTCACAACAGTTTTCAATACCAATGGAATTTTTTTTTCTACACAGTCTCTGTCTTGAAACTCGAAACATTCAACTCGACACGAAGAAAGTTATACTCAAGAGAAAATTTTGATAATTATAAATTGTTAACACGAAAAATTCAGTTTGAAAAGATGAATTTTAATATCAATCGAATGTGGATATTGTTAGTGCTTATTTTATCAATAAATGAAAAAAATGAAGTGCTTGGCGATAAAAAATCTAGAACATACAACGCACTAGTAGAATTTGGTTCGAAAATGTTTAACATAATCGAAACATCTGAATTATCAAATGTCAGTTTGTTGTACGAAAAAATACAACGTTTACATAATTCACAATTAATGATTCGCGAAGTGGAAGAATATGAACATAACTTCATATCATTTATACAAAAAAATATTTACAATTGTTTTTACGGCGCAGAATCCATTCACGAAATTGATCAGTTGCAATATCAAATATCATTATGTAGACAAGTTGATGAACAATTTGAAATAGATTTTATGAATATGTTGAAATATTTATCAAATAATCCAAATGCAAGTTTGATCGAAGCAAAAATTATAACAAATTATGATATTGGAAGTAAGCAAGAATATTTAAATAAAACTTTATATCTCTCTTTCATTTGTGAAGTGAAGTTTATTTATTTCGCGAGGGTGAGTACAATTTAATTAACAATTAAAATCATTTATTTATATAAATAACAACCAAAAAAAATTTCATTTATAAATCAATTAATATTTTCTTTTTTCTTTCGTTTAAGGTGGCAAATGAGTCGTGTCGATCTCGTTTCACAAAAAGACAATATATCAATTTATCTTTTATGATGCTGTTGAATAATATTAAAATAATGACAATGATATTGTTTAATCTGAAGTATCTTGACGAAGGTAAATTCATAACAATTATCAATTACAGGTGTTATTAACTATAATTTATGTCAAGACATAAAATAAAACAAAGTTATTAATTATCAAACGTTTAATAATTTTTAATTCTAATAATTTTGTTTATTGTTCTTATTTTTCAGGAGATGATCGTCAATTGCTTAATCAGTTTTTGATGGACGAATATCAGTTGCTATCAGGAAAAATTTCAATATTATTAACAGATGGTTCGATTCATATGTGTGACAATGACAATATTTAATTACATTATAAATAAATAATTCAATTAATTGTTATTAATATTAAAAATTATATCATTATAAATAGAATTCTATCTAAATTTGTCCACGACTGGAATTAAGAAATGAAAAGTATTTGAAAAACATTAAAAAACGATTTTAATTTTATCGTAAATTTATTTTTCTATCTCTCGTATTGCTACGAGATTTTTTTTTCTTTATTGACATTATAAATGATGATAATCTCATGCTGTGACGTTCGTTCTATTGGGTCAAATGCTTGAACAGTCTCTACATTATTATCTATTTTTTTTTCTTTATATTTTCCAGTTTTAGAAGCTACTTATCATTCTTATCTTTTTCTAAACTATGCAGAGTCTTTCCTATTATGCCACGACATATTTTATGTCTCGCGTTATAGATCTTGTCTGTCTTGCACTCGATCTTCTACTCGTTGCTTCAGAAACAATTTTATTCACATCAATAAAAGCAGTTGAAATATAAATAAAATTGACGATAATATTCTGATACAGAGAAAAATTACAATGAAATTGAATTTTGTTTTTACTAAATATTTTTCGTGGATACTTTGTGTGATTGTGGTATTAATTAGTGAAGATTATCAAGTGAAATGTGATGAAAAAAGGGAGAAATACAACAAACTCGTTGATTTTGGTTTGAAATCATTTAATATAATTGAAACATCAAATAAATCAAATGTCAGTTTATTGTATTCAACTTTAACTGATTTATTCGAATCAAATTCAATTGTTCAAGCAGTTCAATTGGATTGGAATAATTTTACAACACAAATAACGAAAAATATTGATAATTGTTTTTCACAAATATTACTTGACAGTAATTTTAAACTTCTACAAGGTCAAATAATTATATACAATCAAATACATTTTCATTATAGAGATAATTTTATGAAAATGTTGAAGTATTTATCCTATAATCCAAATGCTAATGTCACTATGGCAAAACATTTAACAGGATATGATATTGGTGGTAAAAAGGAATATATAAAAAAAACATTGTACTTATCATTTATTTGTGGAATAGAATTTGCTCAAGATTTTGAGGTGAGTTAATTGAATATTAGATTATAAATAATATTATGAAATTCATTTGATTGATATTTGTTTTGATTTTAGAGAGAAAGAAGATTGTGTGGACTTTTATTTTATCCAAGTGAATTTATCAATTCATTTCCTTCTCTGATGTTGAATTACATCAAAACTATGACAATGATATTATTCAATTTGAAATATCTGGACGCAGGTTTTAATTTATTCATTTATATAATTCATATTATTAATTATTCTTTGATTGAGCAGATGAATAATTAGTTGAATAGTTATAAAAAGAATAATTATTTATTCAGTTTGTTTAATTTTGTTTTTAGATGAGTATAATCAACTGTACCAACACTCTTTGATGGAAGAATATGAACAAACATTACGAAAAATAAATAGAATATTAATGGAAGAGTCCAGTGATGCATGCAGAAGTCATTAATTTTTTTTTTGCTATTGACAAATTTGTTGACAACTTCACAACTTCACGATTTTTTATTATTAATTTATTGTGTAATTTTATTTATAAAAAATTGAGTATTTCAATTGAAAGTTGAAAGCAAAAATTCTGTGTGAATTAAACTTTTATGTTTAATGCTGTAAAAATATTTTGCTATAGTAAATTCAAACTGATTTTTTTTTCTGATGTGAGTTGATGATGATAATTTGGTGTCATTACGTATCTTCCATTGCAACAACTGTGGCAGAATTATTCAGCGCATTAACTATCCTTTCATGTAAACTTTACTTTTGGAATGTAATTACCATACTTATCTTTATATACAAATAACGTAAATTCGTCTTATTGTGTGATTCGACATGGGTTCCTCAAGTCATTCATTGAGTTGATATTTCAGTCGTTGAACTGTAAACGTTCAATTACAATTGACAGAAGAGTTTACATTTTATTTAGAATTGTAATTTTAATTTGACTGCGTTCGAGAAATTTATTTCCAACAATGAAATTAAAAATAGTTAATGTAAAAAATTGTTTGTGGATATTTTTCGTGTTTGTGTTATTTGATGAATATGACCAAGTGAAATGCGATAGTGAAATTGAAAAATATAATACACTTGTTGATTTAGGTTCGAAATTGTTTAATTTAATTGAAACTTCGAACGTATCAAATATTCATTTACTACATAGGAATTTAAATGGTTTATTCCAATCAAATTCGGATGTTTTTAAAGTGGAAAAAGATTGGAATGATTTCACATCTGTTGTAATTTCAAATATTAATAATTGTTTTAATCAAATATTATCCAGTGATGGTGCTAAAATGTTACGAGTGCAAATTAAATCATATAAGCAAGTGAATAGACAATTTAAAAATAATTTTATGAAGATGTTGAAGTATTTATCGAGTGATTTGAATTTAAATGTGATTGAAGCGAAATATATTGCGAAATTTGATATTGGTGGTAGGAAAGAATATTTAAATCACACATCGTACTATTCATTCATCTGTGGAATGGAATTTATACAGCAATTTGTAGTAAGTGAAATTATTAATAGAAAAGTATAGACAAAATAAAATAATAAATGTTGATGAATTTTAAATATTTTAGTTGGTAAAAATGCCACGTGGATATTATTACAATCCTCAACAATTTCCGGATTCACCTTTTATGTTGATGTTGAATTATATAAAGAACATGACAATGATTTTGTTTAATCTGAAATATTTTGATGAAGGTAATTATTTTAAATGTTTAATAATTGTTTATATATGATTAATAATTTCTGTTTGCTTTATTTATTTCAAGGGGATTATAATCAGTTGTACAATAATTTCCTCATGGATGAATATAAACTTACAATGGAGATGATATTTAAATTATTGAATGAAGGATGGATTAATGCATGTGGAAAGGTTTGAGATTTTTGTTAGATATAAAATTATGAATGAGAATATTTTTATTATGTTTGAGACGTTCCAATTGATTGTGACGTAGACTGTGATTGATGAGCGATAGAAAATGATTTTGTTGATAATAATTAATAAAAAATTTATGACTTTACAAATATTTAAAATTTCCTTTCACTATTTTTCTGTTGATTTTTGTCTTCTTTTTTTAATGAAAGAAAATTTGTTAGTAAAATTCTTTCAATTTTTTCATTTATTCTTAAACCTTTTGAGAAATTAATGAATTTTCTTTCATGAATTTTCAGTGCTTTAATAATGGAGATATAAAAATTAATATACTCACACACCTTTCTATTCCCATTGCACTAATAAATAATTGCACATTTTTAATTCAACAATCCACTCAGAATCGCTTTTGAACCTTAAAATTCTATTTTCAACTGAATTTTCTCCGCTAAATATAAAAATGTCTACTCTACAGTAAATGTTGTATTTTTTTTTGTGTTCAATAAAATAAATATTTCGTTGCTGAATTATTGATAATAATGATCTGTTATTATGTTAAAATTCGACAGCGACCAGCTGTTTCGACATCGACGATCAATATCGTTATCTGATGTTGTTTACTTTTGTCATTTTTTCCAGTTTTAATTTGTCCCCCCTCTTTATTTCTTTTATTGTGAGAATATTTTTGTCGTTCTCATCTCCACTTTTGAAATTTTACAAATTAAATTTCACAATGACTTCCACATGTGTTACGGAATTGAGTTGGATATTTTTCTTTATTTTTTTACTTCACATAAAATGTAATTCAGTCGTTTGAGTTTATATGTTTAATTTGAATTGGAAATATGTGAACGAATGATTTAGTGATATTGGAATTAATTTTACACATGGTGCAATTTATCTGTTAACAATGAAATTAAATATTATCAGTTTACGAAATTGGATATGGATATTATTGATGTTTGTTCTATCAATTAATCAACGGGATGGAGTATTTGGTGATAAAAAAATTCGGAAGTTTGAAGCTCTTGTGGATTTTGGTGCGAAAATGTTTAATGTAATTGGAACATCTGACGCACCAAATGTCAGTTCAATGTACCAAAATTTAACAGAGTTATTCGAATGGAATTCAATTGTTCATGAAGTGGAAGAATATTCGAATAATTTCACAACATTTACAATTAAAAATGTTAAAAATTGTTTTGATAAAACAGTGAACAAGAATGAAATAAAATTATTACGAAAAAAAATAAGGGAATGTAATAAAATAGATAAGTATTTTAAAAATCGTTTTATCAAAGTGTTGAAATATTTATCAAATCATCCAAATTCTAATGTGACTTTGATAAAAAATCAATGGAAATATAATTTCAGTGGTGTGCAATTATATTTGAATCAAACATTATATTTATCATTTATTTGTGATATTAAATTCATTTATTTTGCAAAAGTAAGTTGATAAATAATAATTAATACACTCAAAAATATTTCTTACCATTTATTTTTTTTTGTTAATTTTTTCCCATTCATTTCAGGTAGCAAAAAAATTATGCAGACCTTTTTTTAATCCAAGACAATTGATTAATTTGTGTTTTATGCTGATCTTGAATTACATCAAACTCATGACAATGATTTTGTTTAATTTAAAATATATTGACAAAGGTATTTTATTTATTTACTCACTCACAGTTTTAGATAATTTTTCCTACAATTTCATTTTTGTTTCTTTTTTGTTTTCTCTTTGTTATTTTAATCTTTTTATTTTTAAGGGGATTATAACCAACTATTGAATCAATTCTTGATCGATGAATACGATAATACACTGGCGAGAATATTTGTACTCTTCACTGAAGGTTCAATTGTTGCATGTGAACAAATTTGAATTTTTTCATGTTTGGATTGTTTTTCCTCACTTCAATAATTTTCACCATTTTCATTACCCAATTTCAATTCATCCGTTCACAAATCCCAAGATTATAAATCTATAACATCGATTGTTCTATCTGTAACTAATATTAACAAATAAGAAATTAAAATTAAACAAAATAAAAAAACTATTTTCATTAAAATTGTCTTCTAATTTTTCCAATCAAAACAAATCTTGTCATAATAAAATTTACCAACAGAAAATTTATTCATTCAATTTAAATATCTGTAAAGATTATTTAAATTAACAAATTCATCCCTGTCATCCCCTATCGCGAATTACAATTACGACTAAAAGAAGTAGAAAAAAAAAAGATTTACTTATATAATTTATAAATATTTTCCAGTCGTTTATTACTTTTATCTGCAAAATTTCCACGTTGGTCATGTTATCTATCACACCCTGTGCATTCACCCCAACGCCCATTTCATCCCTTAACTCACCCCTAAACAAACACACACACATATATATACAAATATCCAACGACTAAGGTCTCGCACCTGACATTTACGACAAAATTTAACGACCAACATCGCTGGTTTATAGCAAAACGGACATTCTACATTATAAAACGATGTATATGTGTGCGTGACATTGGCAGCAACCACTGTCGCAATACAATATACAATGACAGAACAACAGCACTGCCATTTCTATCTTTCACCACCGAATGTCAAAACAAAGCGACAGAGAACTGCAAGTTATATATGATGAAACAAACACACCGGAGAGGTTGAAAGACAAAAAAGAAAGATATAAAAGTAAAAGGAAATAATAAACAGAAATAGACGTGGAATTTTTTTTTTTTTTTACAATAATGCACAGCAACATTCAACGAATAAAAGGAAAATAATGATGATAATAATGAAAGAATTGTTTGTTTGTTCTCTGAATGAAGCTGCATAAGTGGATGATGAAACATTTCAAGAGCTAAATTTTCCAGTGGAATAAAAAAAAAGGAAATTGAAATTAAATATGAATTGTTTGATATTAAAAAGAGAATTTAAAAGATGCAGACGTAGTTGAAATGGAGATGAAAGTGACAGTGAATTAATTTGTATTATTAATTTTTGTGAACGTTGGATATTGCGGATAAAATGGAGATGAATCGATAACGAATGATTGAAAGAAGAAAAATGAAATTTTTAGACCTTCGGGAGTTCTTGAATTCATTTCTTTTATTTATTTTTTATCATGAGTGAAGAGAGGAAATGGAAAAATATTTTTTTTTTCTTTTGAGTCGATTCAGTATTAAAATGCGGAAAGCGATTAAGCGGGGGAAAAAAAAGAGGGGTTGAAGTGGATGCATGTATACAGTTGTATAACAGATGCGATGCAGATGGATTCAACAAAATGGAGAATGCGAGGATTTTTTATTTTAATTCTGCTTGTGTGTTTTTTTTTTATTTTTTCTTAGTACTCTGAACAATCGGAGGAATGAAAATGGAAGTGCACTGTGTGATATGGTAGGGGGTCACGATGAAATCTGAGGAGTACTATGAAAGTTGGTCAGGGGGGTGGTGATGGAATTGAGAAAGAAGAAAAATGTTGGAGATGTTGAGAACGCGGATGAGAGGAGACGGAAATTTTCTCGTGAAATTCGAAGCGAATCGATGCAGTCATGTTCATAAAAAATTCCATTTTACCACTTTCAAGAAGAAATAAAGGGAAAAAAAATTGGTGGTGGAATAAATTTTTTATTTTATTTATTATTCATACAATGTAAATTGATTGAATTAATTTGATCAGTAATTGTTTGATTCTTTTGTTTGATTTATTTATTGGTTTTATTCTTTGTGGGAAAAATCAATTCCTAACATTATTTTTCAATGTTATTAACAATTCTCCTTTTTTTATAGTTCATAAATAATTTATTTCATAATTGCAACAGTTTAATATAAAATAAGAAACGAATTTAATCAATCACAAACTCATTTCCAATCTCACATTCATCAATATTTCCACCCCTATAAACAATGACTCATAAAAAAAAAGCTATCAATCAAAAAAATATTCTGCCAACACCAGTGTCTCAGTTAACCGATTGGCTATTGAAATAAAAAAAGAAAATTGGAAAAATATGAATCACACTATGAATACCATCCACAAACACACTCATAATGCACCCTTCACTTTCATCCAAAGTTTCAATTGAAAAAAAATATTTTCCTTTCCATCATACCCCAAAAAAATTCCGCCTACGAAATTCTCCCCTTACCCTACACCTTATCAATGTCAACATTCACCCACCCTTATAATTACTCAATACGCATACCCCCATAGAATATCATTTATATATCACGCTCGAATTTTCCACAACGTCGAATAGAAAAATGGAAATTTCCGTTTAGTGATTTCAATTTATCTATCACACACAATATATATATATACATCGCATTATTCATATGAAAAGCGACAATAAGTCGACGTGGAATAGATGCAGGAAGAAAAACGATGGAATGAAAGGGGGGTTAAAAATTCTATATGTGCATAAAATATATTTATATATCTATTGTATATGAGACAGCTCACAGAATATTCTGCGAAACGATGTTATGACCGTTTTATATACTTCCACCTTCTTTGTAGACATATAAAATAGCTTCTTATGTTCTTCATTTCACCCTTATATTATATATTTTGCAATATATATTATATATATATTACCTCAACTATATTTTATATATAATTTTATATACCCAAAATGTGTAGAAATAGCGATTTTATATTTTCTAGATGAGTGAGATGATGTTGAATTTTTAATGCAATATCGCTACACGTTTTTATTATTATATTTTCTTGGTATTTAATTATTGGGGTTGTGTGAGTGGATTATATTAATAAAGGATATTTCGTTGAGGGGTTTTAGTTGGAGAAAACAATTCAAACGTCTTATGAATTTTTTTTATGTTGAATTAAAAATGTGCGATTATTAATTAATGTGATGGTGATGTTTTAAGGGTTGATATCTTCATTGTGCAAATTGAATAGTTTTTATAACATAATATAAATATTAAAGTAAAATATTATCCTGAATTTTGATAATAAATAAACATAAAATTGAGATAAATCCACATCAACATTTTTTCAGTCAGAAAATAAAAATTCAAATCAACAAAATAACAAAAAAATAATAATATAAAACATCATTAAACACAGCTCTACACACACTCACAAACTGAATTAACATCAAAAAAATAATTCGTGATGAAGTCCAACGAAAAACAAATTTATTATACATGAAAACGTGTCTGAACTTGCTCTGCTATTGCAATGCCACGAACCGGAAGTGACTTCGCATCTACCATTCCACATACACACACACAAATATGAAGACACATACACAGCCATGTATATATATAAATACTGGAGTTGTCCAGGGTGGAAAACAGTTTTCGCGCGTTCAGCAAAATTACTCGGTGCGAAAATCCCTGTGGTCAGTGTGTGCTCTTTCAACTTTACTTTCTCTCTTTCTCATCTAGATTTTTCCTCTATCGCACTACGCCAGGACTACTGCTATATATATTGCATCCTTGATGGGGGTGAGAGGGTGAGTGAATAAGAGGGAATTTTCTGACCGGAAACTCTCCCTGAACGGTACTGTTTATCGTGTGCGAGTCCATTTCTCACTCTTTTTACTTTTGCTTTACTATTATATATGAATATATATATATATATTTTCTCCCCTTTTCACCCTCTTTCTCCTCCACACCTTTTCTGCTCACTCCTCATACACGCGCTTACCAACTTTACGAATTGCCCGCAAGCTTAAACTTTTCAACAAGCAATTTCTACCTTTTCTTCTTCTTTTTTTCCTCATTCTTATTTTTCTGGTATTTTATTTTTGAATATTTTTTTTTTTTTAATATTACAGGGCATTTATTTTCGTTTTTATTTTTTATTCTACATTACACACATTAAATTAATACTTTAAAATTACTGAGCTTTGCAATAAAAAAAGTCTCATTGAAATAAATCATTGACAAATAAAATGAAAATTTATCATTTTCTGTTCATTTCTTTTAGTCAATCCATCATCGATACAATATAATGTGTCAATTTCACATTTAGTAATATAATTTGAATTGAATTATCGATATATAATATAAACAAATATATTTAGAGACCCGGGAACAATTGTTTTGCACAGGGTCTCTGTCACTCGACAGTGTATTCGATATACTTCGTGTATAACATACAAACTCTGTCTCTGCAACTATATTTTCACACACATACGTTCTCCATGACTTTACATTCATCTATATATACATAGAAATAGCAATACATTATGTACATTGATAATTGATTGAAGCGTCGTGCGGTTTGGCGACCGTTGTCCGAAAGTGCTTGCATTAATTACACAAAATACAACATTTCAAATTTATAATTACACTTGTGTATAATAAATATATATATATATACCCAATATGTGAGAGCGTGTTGATGTGTAGAAAGTGGACATATATTGAGTGCACTCTGAATTTAATTCATTAATTAGCAACAGCCAATTAATTAAGAGACATTTTTTAATTTTGTTGGATACTTCATTCTGAATTTTTGTTCAATGTTCGTATCAATTATTTTATGTTGTGTTTTGATAATTTATATTGTTGCAATTTATTGGGTGATTTTAATAGTTGAGTAGAGGGAATTGAAGGAAAAACGATTGCGCATAAAATAGGGTTATTGGCAACCCCAAATAATCATCCCTTCATGCCCGAAAAATCCAATTAAAATCACATTTTTCTAAACGTTCAAACTACAAATTGGAAGAATTGATGAATCAACAATTTTAAAACTAAAAATCAATTAATAAAAATATTGATAAATATATTTTCATAAATAAAAACGTATATCTAAGTGTGTATGGGGGTAGGATATAGGAAATTGCCTCGCGTGCCAGAGCAACCGACGTGTCTGTTCAACTTGGCTCCTAAACTATTTGTTCAAATGTGTGCCCCGGGAAAGCGTTTAAACTTACGTTGGAATCCTTCCTGTGTAACCGTCGCGTCGCACGTCGCACCCCTGACATCCGTATGCTACCCCTTTGCGTGAGCTTACCCTCTTCCCCTTTCAACCCCAACGAGACTCACTGCGCAACGACTACGGGAATACGAAAACGACGACATATAAACGTCTACGATGCCGACCTTCTTTCCATTGTATTTGTGCGGATGGTGAATGTATAAATTATCCAACTTTCAGATCGGTGCTATTGTATGCAATGGTATATGTATACGTCTCTCGACATATTACTGAAGAGTCCTGAGCCTCTGTGACCTTTTATTCCCCTAGGCCACCAACTTTTTTATTCTAGAATTGGCAATGAGCTTCATGTGCATTTTTATATCTGTATTTCCTTTTTTTTTTCTATTTTTTTTCTCTCACATTTTCTTCATGACATTTTTTTTTCTTTTCCTACTCTTTATTTTCCATTCTATAGCTGTGATACGCTCGATTTCATGCATTATTTCGAGCATTTTCGCTTCTGGCACAATCATTTATAATTAATTGTCCATTGTGGGGAAAATAAATGAGAATTTCGTCGTTTTATTTTCTCGTAGTTTTGGGTAGGAAAAATTGGAGGTATTTTGGTAATTGGTGTTGAGAATTTTAGAGTTGGAAGAGAATTATAATGGGGGTGAATTTATTGGGAAGTGATGAGTAAAGGGATGTAAATGAATAAATAAATAGATATTAGTATTAAATTATTTTCTTCATCAATTTTTATATTTATTTTATTTACGAAATTTTTTATTCAGTCACGTTTTTAAAATTTTTTATTCGTTCTCTTGACCATATGGCAATTTATATTCGTTCTACACTGTCACAGTGTCAGAATGCCTTTCTGTCTATTCCCATCCCTACTCTTTCAACCCCCCTTGTTGAATCTTTCACACACATTGCAATTTTCCTCTTTTCCCTGTGCACGAAGTATAAAGAGAAGTTTGTGTACAGACTCGTAGAAACTGTTGTCACAGCCAAACTCGGTTTCTCGAGTAAATAACGTTTGCTCTACCACAAATATATGCATAGATAGTAGAAGGTATAAGATACAGAGGGTGAAAAAAAAATAGATGGATACGTGGATTACGTTAGTTTTGTGTTTACTGTACACTTGAGATTTGCTCGTTACAAATTCACATCAGTAAATATTGATATTTTTCCATGAGAATTTTCTCTCATGAAACCGAAAAAAAAATTGACAAATATTTTTACCCCCCAAATTTTATAATTAATTAATTTGTTTATCAGCTAATCATCCTACCGAATTTTTATTAATTGTTAAATATTGAATTTGAACTTTATTTAGTTAATTTAATAATATGTAGTTTGTATGAATTTTGTTTTTTATTTCTGTATAATTTAATATTGGATTTATGTTCTGGTTTGTGTCAAGTACTTGCGGACGAGCTTTGGTCAAACATTTGTATAAGCACAGCCACAACTGTGATAATTAACTGATTAATTCTATTGTGCGTTCATATGTTGGGTGATAATTAAATGGAAACTGAAATAATAAAAATTATAAATAAACAAATAAAAGAATGATAAATTATAGTCTTAGCTAATAATTACAATTGCAATGAAATAATTACAAGTAAAGTAATGAATTAACAACAAATTATGAACTTAGTTAATTTATATTTGTATAATTATAATTATTCATGTGAATAATAAACTTAATGTGAATTGAGCAATCTTTGCACATGCAAATGATATTCACGATGCAATTGACACAGAACAGTTTCAATCTATGGCCAACTCATTCCATTTCTACCAAACTCTTTCTCACTTATTTTCCCTTCTCACTTTATCTACATTCCTTGTTATCACTCTATCCCTCTCTATTTTCTCGTTCACGCGCTTTTGCTCACTCTCCCCAGGAGGGATTAATGCTCAGAGTGAAATTACTTGGGTGCTGTAAGCGATAGGAGGGTGGAGCGCGCGGTGCAAAGGAAGGAATGACGAATAGCATGGAAGGCAAGTGAACAAGAACCGTTTCACGAGGGATGAGACTATAGATAGAGAGTATATATGTGTTGGTTTATATAGATATAGTGATTAAAGAGTATATTTGAAGATGGCGTTTCGCCGTATTGTAACCAATGAAGTGAACGACGTGTACAAACTTGAATACGATAGTTAACAAATATTTCTCATTGATTATATCAATTTTGTATTTCTTTTTATTTATTATTTTGATTTTTAGAATTGAGTTCAATTTTTATAAAGGGTTTATTTTACCCTGGGGGGAGACAAATTGAATTCATTGTAATTGTTGTTTAATATTTATCGCTTCTTTGTTTCATTTTATTAAAGATAAAATAAATAAGGTGAATGGGGTGAATCAGATGTTTATGCTGATGTATGAAAAGGGTGAATTGAAAATTTTGTGTTTAATTTATAATGGTTGGAGTTGTGTTCAATGGGAATTAACGAACGTTTTTATGAGAACTTTTAATGGAAAATGTGTGTTCGTTGAGATGGATAATTGAACAGACTGGAGCTGGAATAAATTTTTTTTTTATTAGAATTAGACTTGTTTGTGTTGGTTTTTTTAGTTTCTTTTTTAAGAAAGAATGAAATTTTATTATTTATGTTGATTTTGAGAATATGAAGAGAAATAATGAGATAATTATGAATTTTAATTAATTATTTTTTTTAAATAAATATTTGTTGAATTAATTCAGGATTAATTAATAAATTGAAGAGTCTATACATAAAATGTTCAAATAAAAATAATGATGAAAAAATGACCAACTGTGAATGTGCAATGAAAATTCTGTCTTCAATTGAAAAATTTTAATATTATTCTGAACTGCAATGAGAGTGAGAGCTCATTCAATTTTCCTCTCATTTTTCCAACCTCAACTCGTTACTCACTTACAACCCAAACAAACCAAACTGCCACATCGTTCAAAAACAATATTTATTCATCAAGAAACAAAAAAAATAAAAACAAATTCCATTGCATTTCAATAATTGTCAGTTTCGTATTTGAATTTCAGGATAAATTAACCTGAAATAATAAGACAGAATGAAAATCATTGTTGTGATAAAAAATATTTCAACATGTTTGTTTATGTTAATTGTTAACACAAACATCAACAAATTCCTATTAAACATTTTGAATCCATCAAAATTGATTTAAAACAATTTTTTTTTCACTCTATCAAAATTATCCAATTCAAGTTTTCTCTCCACAAAATTACTCAAAATCTTCATCTCAATATATAAAATAATCCTAACAAAATTAAAATTCTCATTTTACCATACACGTCAGCAAAATATTCGCCCATGTAGATACACAGTAGTGAAGTCGCGTAGCAGTCATCAATTTGTCACATCGAATGAATATCATGGTGATATAATCCGCAGTACGAATATAGCCGACCTATGTTGGGGGATAGATACATAGGGGTGGAAGGGGGTTGGTGGAGTAGTGGTAACGGTGGTAGAACGAGTGCATGTAATGCTCAACGTCGAGGGCACACACCGCGTTGTCAAGCTCGTCTCTCTGCGGGTGCTGTTAAATAACCAATAAAGTTGCAGCCACGGGTACAGCCCATAATTCATATGCAAATGTGCAAGCACGAGAGCCTGCGTCTATAATACACACTATGTGATGCGTGAGCTTAAATATATACACATATATAAAAGCTCATGTATCCGGTTGTGTGTTCTGCACCATAATAAAATCCTCTTATGTCCCTGGATCATTTTTTGCTTTTTACATTTCCCAAAATGACAAAAGGAACAAAACAAAAGAAAATGAAAAATAAAATAAATATGAATAAATTATTATTTTGACATAATAAAGAATCTTTTTTTTTTTTATTCCTTCATTCTACGTCTGTAGGTAACAATGGAAAATTTTTTTGTTTTGGTTTTTATACATCTGGTTGGTTGTAATTTAGTAGAATTATGAAATGTGTAAAATTTACTATAAAATTCGAATTATTAATGCAAAAAGTATTTTTATAAAGTAAAAGAAAATATTTTTGTTCTATAAAATCGCTCGTCAATACATTCACTACATAAAAATAAAAAATAAAGTAAATAAACAAAAGACATAAACTTGAAGAAAATCTTGAAAAATAAAATTCCAAGAATAACTCAAAAATTGTTCTATTCATAATTTGTCAGTGATACAGAGAAAATATAAATTTCTCATAGAATAAATATCTTATACAAGTAAAATATTTCCCTTTTATTTTTATTCTTTCTTCTTGTCCCTTCGGGCTTCATTTTTATTTATCTTTGAAATGTAGTCTCGAGTCATCTGGGCATTTCAAGGTATACATATGTAGACACAAAAGTGAATACACTATACACAAATATATATATATATATATATAGACGTGCAATCCCTCTGCCTTGCAGCAGTCTCTGAACATACATAGAAAATACTTCGTCATCCAACCACCACAATACACATATACCCAAAGGTATCCCACTCTTTCAACCCTCCAATTGCCATTATACTTCCCTTATTTTTCTACAAAACCATAGCGACTATTCTCATTCTCTTATCCCAACTGAAATACATATTTCCCTGTAGATATACTCCCTCGTATAAAGAAAGTATTCCCTTACAAATCACATAAGAAAAGCCAAATGAATAAACCAAGAAAAAAAAGATGCAAAGAGAAACATGTAAGAAGGGAAAAAAAATGTTTTTACTCAATCAACGAAAAAATTCTTAAATTAATTTAAACAAAATTGAAAATAAATCACAAAATATTTCTAAATTATAAATAAAATAAATTCTTTATCATTCAAGAATGGTTGATTGAATGTTTTTTCCAAAAACTAAATAATAAATCTTTAAAACATCCCTTCACTTTAACCTTCTGTACCCCGTGCTCACATTATCCAACAATATCTGTAACGGTAATACCAGGTTAATTCACGAGCATACGATACGAATCTGGGGGATCGGGAATGGGATCTGTAAAGTCGCACATTAACTATATATATATTCAAACATAATAGATATAGTGTTGGTGTTGGGGTGTTTGGGGTGGTCGCTGCATCAGTAGTAGGTGGTCTCTCGATAGAGGAATCCTTTTGCTATCACACGAATAGCAAAGTGATCCCCTGTCTGATCCAATATATATAGTTAGGATGTCAGGGGCGAAGGTATAGACCCATAATTCTCTTGATGTCTGACTGCGAGTTGGCCGCTCTCCATATAAACAGATATATAGAATTTAGTATTTGGTTTAGTACGAAATTCTCTACGGGCCATATATACTTCATATAGGTTATACACCATAGATAAAGTACAATATAAACATATCCACATCAACATCTTGATGTTCTATTACGTTTTTATTTAAATATTACAAACATCTTCTGAAAAATACATTTGAATTTTACGTCAATGGTAGTTGATGATACAAAATGGTGGTTTTTTGCATCATAAACTTTGGTTTTTTATGATTTTTTGTATTTTATTGTATCAGACATGATAAATTGTATGATAGAGGTTTTTTTTGACTGAATAAATTTTGATATTGGGTAAAAGTTTGATGGTTGTTTTGATATTTTAAAAATTTTTGTGTTACAAAATGTTGGATTTGTTTTTCAATTAAATATCAAATTATTTTTTTTTATATTCAATATACATTTCGTAATATAAAAAACTGGTATTTTTCGCCTGAAAATACCTAAGTTACCATAGCAACCGCAGCGGTGGTGGTACCAATTCTCTGATTTCTCTCCAATTTCACAGTCCTGGCGTGTTTGTTTACATCGTTGAAAAGTTTTGGTGATTTATAATTTATTGAACAATTACACAGCTATATTTCAATTGCTATTATTATCTGTATGGATTCTAGGGTACGAGAAAAGTTGCTCGAATGGGATATACCATCTCTGCATCTGTGTCAATTAAGTGAAGTTAATTCGCCATATTTTTATTTTGGTATTTTGTTGAGGAAGAAACCGCGTTTTTTAAAAACTTTGGTATTCTCAAAGCAGGAATACTAGTTGCTTTATTACAGGGAAAGATTTCCTGGGTGGAAAAAAACTTTTTTTTCAGTTTACATTTCAATCTTTTCACCAATTTCGATTTTAGAACCACAGACATCAATCAATTTGAATTCAAATGAACAGAATGTTGGTTATGAATTATGACAAATGTCTCTGCAATATGCTACGATACATAAACATACAACAGTGATCACACGCTCATTGGTGAATTATTCGTGTATGTGACTACAATCAGAATGGAAATATAGACTAGAAATGGCGAATTGGGGATATACACACGCATATATGTATTGATAACGAATCAAGCTGCAGTCGATCATCATAATGCGAATATGACTGAACAATAGAGGTATACACTGTATATATATTCAACGAGCACTGCATCGATGTCGTCACAGGGAACATCCCAGTGTGTGCTCAAGCTTTACGACTATCTACCCCCTTCTCAACCCCACATCAACCTCCATCCCTCTCACTACATTCATTCGTTGCTCGCAATTTTCCCTCTCGTTTAGAGTGTCCCATTTCATCATTCAGCATATCCGTAGGCTTATACTACTGTCCACTATTTATAAAATACTGTTATTTATTTATTTATATATATGTATTTTTAAAATTTTGTTTTGTTGCAATTTTTGTTTTTTCTATTGTTTACGTTGTGTAGTTTTTTGTCCTGAATTCAATGATACATTCGCAGTGTTCGTAGCATTTTGAATATTTACTGTGAGTAGAAAAAAAAAAAATTGGGGATGAATGAAAAAAATGGTTTTGACGTAGGTTTTGTGTAATATTTTTTTTTCGTGCTGATTCGGTGAATTATTTGGTTGTTTGCAATGACATTGAGTACGTTGAATGCTTTTGAGTTGGATAACGTGGAGTTTTGTTTCATTTATTTATTAATATTTGTCATTGCGCCACATTTAGTTTTGTGAATTTTTTTTTCTTTTTTCTATTTCATAAATAATTTGTGCTTTTTTTTATGAATTGGATGAGCCTAATTTCATGGTGAATGGATTATTAGGGTGGGAAAAATGAACGAGAATGGATACAGAAATAGAAGATAATTGAACAGAAAATAATGGAAAATATTATAAATACAATTTTTTCTTCGTTATTAGTAGCAAAAAAGGTAACGTGGTTTTATATAAATCCTTCACAACATGGTGGATATAACATGGTCGCTTTTGATGTTATTGAATGACTGCTCATACGTGCGTTGGTGTACACAGAACATTTTTTTTCTCCTCTTCTACTTTCTCTTTTATTTTCTTCATTTTTGTTTTTGCTTTCATTTTCTGTGCTATATTTTTTTCTGATATAATCTAAATTGCGTACACAAATCCGTAATATTATGAATGTAGAGTCGACGCAAATGAAAAAAAAGCAGCTTAATGAACAGGTGGAAATATAAGAGAATAAATTAATAAAAATAAAGAAGAAAAGAATATTTGAAATTAAAAATTCAACGATTTAATTATGAAAAGAAATTTATAATTTAGAATCCATTAGACAATTCAGTTGATTGCAATCCAATACCAATGACTGTTTGTGTACAGTACGTACATGTGTATAGATGTACAAGTCGTAGTAGTAAAAGCATTTCTTGGTCAGACGCGGTGCAATATGTTTCATGCGAGCCACGTTTTTCACATTCACCAAAGTGGCGCATAATTGAATCAAAGCGACTTTGTTCACGTCTACAAACCAGGTTGTATGGGTGGTGAGAGTTGCAGCAGGGTGAAAAGGGGTGGGTGAATGGTGAGGGGTGGTAATGCTGGTGGTTATAACCTTTAGGATACAGGGGATGAAGAGGGTTTGTAAGTGACCATAGAAAATCTTTTGAGTTACTCTCACCCTCACTTACTCCTCTCGTTCTACCTCCCAACCCTTTATTCACTCTCGCTCATTCGTACTTGCAAATATATATATATATATATGTTTGTTCCAGCCAACCCCTGTGTTTAACACAAAGACCAGAGAATTTTGGGGGCTTTTGTGGTAAATACAATTTTCATCAACTCTAAAACATATGGCGTAGTGCTAATGCACTTTCTTTGTTCTCGTATTTTACATATATCGTATTGTTTCGTTTATATTTTTATTAATTGAAATGGCAGGGTGGAATGATGACAGTAGTCATAGCAGTAATAATTAAATGGGGATGAAAATTATAGTAGATTTAATGGATTGAAGGGCTTTGTTAATTGACGAATTTAAACTCGTTCAGACGACTCATCAAATCAATATTTGTTGCTCAATATCAATCAATGTTTCATTGTTATAAAAACAGTTTTAGATTGTTTGATAATTAAATGTTAAAATGAAAAATTATTATCGAATATTAAATATATATTTAAGAAATTGGAAAATGTTGAATATTTTACTCCTCGAAATTGATAATAATAAATCACTAACAATAATCAAAATATTTAAATAGAAATAATCAATTGTGGAGATTTAATTATCTCGATATTTTTTGTGCTGTTTCTGTTAGTGAAGCACTGAAGAAAAAAGTAATTGCGCAATTTTTTTTTTCATTCTTTTTTTTGTCTTCCTGAAGAGGAAACAATATCGTAGATTCTTGGTAAGCATCCAAGCGTGTACGATTGCTTCCAGGAGTTTACGAGAATCACAGGCGACATGGAAAAAAAAAAGAAAAAAAAACCGAACGATTTCTATTGTCGAATGCGGTTTTTAACTGTAGACATTCACACTCATACACGCACACACAACCACACAAATACATGTAGGCCAATCAATACAATTCTCAGAACGAGAAGAGTAAAAGAGTGAAAAAAAAAGGGTTTCATATTGTTGTACACGCAGTACCCAATTCCAAGAAACATCTCCATGTTTAATTGATGAGAAAGAATTTGAAAAATCACAAATATTTTTGCATAATATCGAAAAAAAATTGTCTACATAATTTTTTTCTATTATAAATAATATTTTTTCCAACACCACACGTGTCCCAGTTTCGTATTTATTATTTTGTTGCCACTTGGAAAAACGAGAGATGAGAAAAATAAAAAAATATAAATATATTTTTTTGTTTTATTAAAGCCGGGTTTTTTTTTTTCCTGCTCTCACCCGGTTCGGTTTTCTCGTGCTCTCGTGGGCATTGGGGGATTTGCGGTTTACTCGGTATCATCGTGAGCGCAATGCACTAGACGAAGATAACCAAAACGAAAGCGAGAGCAGGAAAGAGGAAAAGGAAAAAAAAAAAAATAGAAATACATGATGAAAATAGAAAAAATAAATGAAAACAAATGAACGTGAGAGGACGAGTGCGCTATGGAATACAAGGACATGAGCACCGGTATCTTGTTCCACTGTGTGTACCCCTCTTCCTCTCCCTCACCGACACAGTCGTCTACATAACTTTATTCTGTTGTCTGATCCCGACGCGCTTTTTCTCCTTTTCACTCATCGACTTGTATTATCACACCGAAAGCTCTCTCTTTTCTCACACTATCCTACATAATTCACACTATTTTTACTATCACTAATTAGTAGTTGAGGAAAAATAATATGACGAGAAAATTTGCAAAAGAAAATTTTTGATAGTAGCAGAAAGAAAAACTGTAAATAATAAAAGAAACATCACGACATGAAAATTGTCGTGTAATAATTTCCAAAAAAAATATAACAAAATAAAAAATAGTATCGATACTGAAGAAAAGCTTCAAGAAAAATAGCACAGTGATATAAAAAGCTCGGTGAAAAATAACCAGTGAAAATTCCATATAATAACACATGAGCTTGAATTTTCCACGCTGCTATTTTTCCACGAGACTATTTTTCCTGTCTGCTATTCATTCCAAAACAATTTCTTCACAAACTACATTTTCCCACGTCAATTTCTCTCGTAGCTTCGTATAAGTCGAGCTTGCAATGTCCCACCACTTCATAAAAGCTCACCATATGGAAAAAAAAAGTATTCTACACATAAAATTTTTTTTTCCCTTCTCGTCACGCTCTTCTCTTACGAATAACGTGAAGCTGTATACAGTGTTGGGCCATACTAGAGCACTCGACAGTCGATAAATTTTCAGTTAATGAAAAGAAAACATCGCGTACACGCCTGCGGTATCAACCGCCAAAAGATATCCCCACTCTAAACTACCTGGTAAAAGTTAAATGTTCATTCGCATGGACTGTCTCTTTTATAATTCATTTATAACGCAACGTTGTATATACATACGAAATAACATTTTTTTTTTATTTTACTATAAACAGAGAAAGGAAAAAGAAAGCAGAATTGGAAAAGAATTAAAAATAGAGTTGGCGATGGATTGATAAAATATTCTTGCGTACAAATTGGATATTTATAATTCAATTGATGTGTTGAGAATGAAATAGAATTGATAATAGAGCTTTCACATCCATATGATACACGTGTATATGTGATTGACTCATTACTAATGCGCATTTGTGAGTTAGTGGGGAGACTTGTTATCAACCTCAACCGTTTTTGCATGGATCGATAGGAGTGGCGTGTAAATATTGAACGTGATGAGCAAATCCGTTGAGCAAATATACAACGGAAAAGGCTTTAATTCAATGTGAGAGAATTTCGATAGATGGTAAAGACATGGCGAGTATGAGGCTGAATTGAACGTATTATTACACATAATCCTATTAATTTTTCTACTAATTATAAATGTTCGTTAGAATTTTTATGATCAATTATAAATAAAAGAATAATGACGAATAGAAATTCTATTTTATTTGTAATTAAATTCTCATGAAATTCTTCCATACACCTTTTTTTTTTAATTTCTTTTTCCTCTGCTTTTCATTCTCTTTTCTATTGTCAGATGAGAAATACAGACACTGCTGTATATTAATAATAAAGCGACTGGACGCCATTAATTTTTTTATTTTGTTGTGAAAATTCATAACATTTCGAGTGCCTTAGAGACAATGTGGAATTTGACATCGTTGCTTTCATTTTTTTTATTTCAATTTTTTTTCTCGTCAATTCTGTTCGTTTTATTCATTTTGAATTATTAGTTGGTGAACTGTAACTTTTACCTATAGTTTGTTTGCTCATATCAATATACATATTTTTTCATTTATGAATATAAATGTTTTTTTGATTTTTAATTTTGATTTTTATAGTTTTGGTACTTCTACGTTTCTTTTATTTTTGATGGCATTGTATTCACTGAATAGAATAGAATACACGAAATGGTTGAATTTGAAATATGAGATTGTGGTGCATTGTACGCTCTCACCATTTCCTATGGTTGTAATAAATGTAGAGAGACGTACACTCCATAGGATCAATCTGCCTGCAAATAACCCTCTATCCGCCTGCGGCACTTTTACCTACCCATATGAATTTTATTACTCATCGGTATTTGATATATGCGGATATATCTGTTTTCAATATCGTCCCTTTGTTCTACATCGTTTTTATCTTTATTCATATTCATTTATTGACCTGACAAAAATAAACCAACAAAAAAAAAATGGAAAAATGAAAAGCAAAATCATAAAATTCGTGTATAAATGAATTGACAATTATTATATTGAAAATACAACAATAAAATTTGTGCTTTGTAAATTTTATGGACCATGTAAATAATTCTGAAATACAGAAAGGATAAAAAGTCGATTTTTCAAAATTAATTGCCATTCCCATGCATATTTAGGGGATGAATGGAAAAAAAAAAATTTATAACGAGCACTTTTGTTTATTTGATTACCAAATTACTGGAGAAATAAATTTTGTATTGGAATTTTTATTTATTGATATATTTTTTGTTTCTATTTTTTTTCTCGATTCGTTTTGCAATTTTGTTTGAAGTTGGAGTGAATATTTTTTTCTTTTCCTACCTTTGATTAATGTAACGAATGTAGAATGATTTAATTATGTGAGCTGTGTACATGTTTGTAAGTTCTAGTAAGCATTGGAAATGCTTGAACAGTTATTCTGAGCGTGCAAACGTTGGTAGTAGTGGTATCCGGTTACTTAACACGGATAACATGGCTTTGGTGGAGTCCCAAAACCCGAGACGAGAACGAGCGACGTGAGGGTTCACTAGTTTATAGATATATATTTGTCCGAATGTAGTGGTAGTGTCTATAGACGTACGAAAACTGATTACAGTCTGGAGATTCGCCAGCCGGAACTTGTCGGTCTTTGATTGTCGAGCACTCGAAGCCGCTGTGGTAAAATGAAGTTACTTGCAACCAATGAGAAATTTTTATCGTACTCTTTCACTTTTATACAAAAAGCTCTGCCATAAAAATTTAGAATGAATGTAAACCCAAATGGTAAAATCCAAAAAGTTAAAAGAAAACATGAAAAAAATATTTATTGATACTTAGAAAATTATAAAATAGCAATAAATATAAAAATCAAAATTAAAATGACATTTTGAAAGCAACCACGAAACTAACAAACCTGTGGAAGTTAGACTATCACATTGGAATGAAGCTTTTGACTCTGATCGAGCAGAATGTTGAAGGAGCTTTAGTGAACCAAAATCTCCTACTTCAGTCGAAATTTAAAGCTGCGTATATATCTACGCTCAATATAGCGATGGGATTAATGCTCTCGACTGCTCCACGCGCTCTATTGGCTCACAACCGTTATATAAGTTCGTAACTTCAGGGTATGAGGTGGCATCCGCGCGAGTGCGATCCCCTCGTACGTGATTTTCACTCTGATGGAATGAAACGTGCTTTGTCGATGAAGTAAAATTTGCTCATATCGAAAATGACTTTGCTATTTGATATGTGTAACGTGATTCGGCGAACTTGTCAAATAAATAATTAATCGCCAAAGCCATTTTACTAATTACAAATATGATTTATGGTGAACATAAATTATCAATAAAATTATTTATTTCCTTTTTTTTTAAGTTTCAAGGCTGATCTTTATTGTTATCGTATTTTCATATCATTGGAAATATATTTTTGCATATCAAATTATTTTTTAACGTTTTATATAATCCATTAATTATTCACATGAATGCAATCAGGTTTATCAGCAATTCTATCAATTTCCATTTCTGCTAAATTCCGCATGAATTATCACATGTACCGCATGTTTTCGTAATAAATGCAATTTACATTCTCATATGTGTACAAATGAAAATACAATGGAATGCAATTAAATATTGAAATAGCAAATAGTTCATGCATTTTATATTCTATTTGTTCGGAATTTTGTGCGTTGTGTATATTTTTAATGAACCAATCAATTCAATGAATAATAAAAATTATAAATTAAGAAAATGTATACTAATTGGAATTAAATTTTCATTCACAAAATTTCTCGGTTTTTCGTCATAAATTTACGGTTAGTTGATTAAAAGCTCAATGCAGATTAATCTGTATGTATTAGTCTTTGTATGTTTATGGGGGGAAAAATAGGGAAACCGAAAAAAAGATATAAGGAAAAAAAAAATTAAATAATTATTAAATGATGAGAAGCGAAAAGTTTCTATCACGTACACATTCACTGCAACCAACTGGGAAATATACGCTGTAGAATATCGTCAATATTTCATCATGAACCGCAACACGCTTGGATTACCAGAAGTTGAATTTGTGGTGTTATAGTTTTATATAACTACAAGAAAAATAATGAAAAATGAATACATAAATATTAGAAATAATAAATAAAAGGAATATTTTATTCATACTGTGGAATAAATTTCAAAATATATCGCAAATTATATAAAAATAAATTCCCTGACTTTGAACTTCACTCGTAAATTTTAATAATAAAATCTGAATTTTTCAAAATGTTCTGCAAAAACAAATTTAATGCAAAAAAAACTGATTTCCATCAATTTTCCTTCAGATTTATTTCGCCATGAGCTCTTTCCTGTGAGCTTTTTGACAATTTTTTGATTTTGTACAAATAATTCTCAAAATTAACTAATTTTTGTTAATTGTTATGTAAACAGTAGAAAAAACTGATGAAGCGAAGCGATATTTCCTCCCCTACTATAATAAACATGTGGTCCACACCACCCTTGCAGTGTGTAATAAATTAATGGCAGCATTCACTGGTAAATTAATTTGAATGGAGGTTAGTTGAATATACAACGTTGAACTGTGACCAAGATATATTTATCACCACATACCGTATCGTTGCATATACATTTTCTCAAAAGCTTTAACACCCCCCTAAAACCCATACCAAGAATTGTCCTTTATAGTCATGTTAAAATTGGTGGTGGTGTAACGGTAAATGACAGTGGCATAGGGGTGAAAGTACAAGTGAGAAAACGTTTATCACTTCTTGGGGGTAAGATTTCATTCGGTGCGGACTACCACGACGTAGTTTAACACTCCCTTGTACGTGTGCCAATTACGCCGCCATTTTCGTCTGCCATTATGGTTTACGGGGTGCCGTTATGTCGCCCGAAACACGCAGTGCCATCTCTCTTTATATTTCTCTTGTGTTCTATCCAGTAAGTCCCCATATGCTTCCAACATTTTCTCATTCACCACCGAAGATTACTCACCCTTAATGTCGTCCAACCATAAACGTTCGCTTTATGAGTACATTATAGTTACAAATATTATTTTCATGTTCAATATTGATGTGATGTCATTTTGTATTCTATTTTGCATTTATTATATGGTCATATTTTTTTTTATTTTATAAACCAGTCGAACTCGAACGTTGAAATATTCATGAAATATCGTATCAGGGTTTTATATGACACAATTACTCGTGGGGTTGGTTTTAAGGGTATACAAATATGATGAAACTGCAAATGATATTTACACAGCGTAATTCAATGATTATTATTTGATAGAACTCTTCTATTTTTTCTGCTTCTTTATTATCTTTATTTATTTATGAAATGTTATATTTACATTATGATGTTGCAATAATAATAATACGTTAATGGCATTTGTATGAATTATATAGATGACATCATTAGCTCTAATATAAAAATTTTCAAATTATCTTTATTATATAATTTATGATATGATTTATGTAGTAATAATTATCACTATTGTTTACCTATTTTATTTATTATTTTAATTTGATTATACACTCACTAACAAGCAATTGATGTTGACGATAAATTAATCATTAAAAATATCAAATAGTTTGTAACAAATATTTAATAAATTTTCAATCATCTCCAGCAATAAAAAACCAAATGACAAAAAAACAAAATAACAGAATGAAAAACCCAAAAAAATAACTTTCATTATTATTCTGACATTATTATTCACATATATTTTTCTTATCAATAAAAATATCAACAATTTTCACCAAGTTAATGACACAAATATACAAAATATTTTAATCAACCCCTCAATCAAGAAAAACACCAAACATAATTGAATTATTTCTTAATCCCTTAAAAGCCATTTCAAATTATCCAAATGTTTCTCATGGACTAGATTTACAAATTCTCATGAGTTATTTGTATTAATATTTCAAAATACTAATTAATTAAACGCCTGTAGGGATGGTGATGATAATAATAATAATAAGGATAATAGTGAAGATAATAAAAGATAATAATGTAAAGTACGTGAAAGAAAACTGTGGGAATGAAACGTTTGGGGTCAAACGACGAGTAACAGGTGGGTTCTGCGGTCGTTGCTGTGACTCAATGTTTTATATATCCATACATTTATATATATATATATATGTATATATATACATATATATATATATATTTGATGGGGGAGACATATCTCGAGGTCATTACATTGACGTCTGTCCTCTAGGGACGTTCAGCAACACCGTACTTGACTCAAGTGCACCAAAGACCTGACTCCTCGTCAGTTATATAGCAATAAAAATATCTTCATTTTTCTCTTTTTTATTTCTTCCTTTTTTTTCTTTCTCATTTCTTTTAACCTCGCCTCGTGTAACAGCGAGCAAATTACATCATCACATAAAAGAGAGAAAAATATTTTAATTTAGTTACAAAGTTGAAGAGAGATGTGTAAAAAAAAATGTTTTAGGCAATTTTTTTCATTTAGAAATGTCTGATCAATTAGGTAAGTTTTTTTTTTCGAGGGCTGTTGAGGAGGGTTGAGGATCGATTGAAGGGGTGAGTTTATTAGGGGTGGTTTTGAGTGTTGGAGTAACGTTGATCTTCATTAGCATGAAAGAGGTGAGAGCATTTCAGTGTTGATTTTGAAAAGGGTGGAAATTGGTCGATTTTAGTTGGATGAATTTAAAGAAGAAAAAAATAAAAATAACAATTAGTAAAGTTGAATTAACACAAATTCACAATTTTCTTTTTTTATATTCATCACTATTTCTATTGTTATAAAACAATTAGTATTCAGACGCGCACCTGACCCTACAAATTCAACATTCTCAATTCGTATGCGTATCTCTCGTAGCTTTATGTGTATAATTCACCTATACACATAGAAGTTGTCGCCTTTGGTCGGTATAAAGGGACTGTTAAAGTGGAGAGCGCAGTGAGAGGATTGCAAACTGAAGCGCCAAAGTGTGTGTTTACTTCCCCATATACAAAGGTGTGTTGCGTTACAATTGTCGACGGTTTCGCCATTGAACCAGAGTAGTTTCCCTCTTACACCACCTCTCAACACATAACCACAATATAATTTTACTATTGGACTATATAGATATCTATTACAAACATCGTGAACTGAAATATTCATGAAATAAATTCCACTTTCTATATTTATGTCTGATATATAAATGTGCAGATCTCCAACCACTTTCTATACAATATAATATACAATTTATCCATTGCAACAGAATATTTTACCGGTGCTTTTACCATTTTACTTATCAACCCCTTTTTCCCATTTTCACTGCAATGGTCCCCATATCGTCTACCCTGTGTGGTTATATTTCTGATAACTTTTGTTCTTCTTTTTACTTTGGAGAAAACGACGAGTTTGGAGTGTTAAAGATAAGGGGTGGGAAAAAATTTATACTGGCGGTAGGGTGGAAGTAGTATCAAGGGTAGTTTGACAGAGATGAAGAAAATTATGTGGAAAGGAATCAGAATTTTATTTAATCGATGGTTCGATTAATATGTAGAAAATTTTATAGGGTTTGTAGTGATGAAAGTTTGTGATTTATTGAATTGTCATATAAATCTTTGGACGTAGATATCTCGTGAAATAATCAAAATTCTGCTGACAGAGTGGGAAGACGGATTGTTGGTTGAATTGAGAGGAACAAAACGCTTTTTTGGAATATTTTATACCACAAATCGTTAATGAGATATTAATTTTTCAAGTGAAATAAATTTCGATGTGAATTTTTGGAAATCATCAAAAGTATATTAAATACCACAATAATATTTCAAATTCTCCCATCAGAATTACATTCTTCAAACATTCTTATCATTATCACAGAAATACTATTCAAATTGTATCCACCACCCAACCCCATCCGATCAACCCCCAAAACAAAACCAGAACCACCCTAATTATACCAAACAATTCTCCCTCAAACTTTGCCTCATATATTTACATCGAAACCCACAAATTAGAACATTCTCATCATCAAAAATTATTCTATTCCAATTATAATACCAAACAATAAATAAATAAACAACAATTAATAATCTCTTCCCTCAAAAATTCTAAAATTAATCCCACACAAATAATTCAACACAAAACAACAATCAACATACAACAGAAAAAAATATCACAATGACCTTAAAACAATGACAAAAGCTCTTGAGATTATTAAATACATCTATATATATGTATATAAATACATATGTGCATGTATGGCGAAACAGAGATAGAATTTATTCTGAGCTAGGCAGGGCATTATGTTCGGGGGGTATTTCAGTGCCAGTGGCGTCTAAATATTAAATTTCCTATTACACGAAAGGGGATTGCAATAATACAAGACGCTTTATACGAGTAGCTTTAGCATATTTGAACGTATTATTTATCCATATATATATATATACATATATACATATATATTCACTTACGGTCCGCTCTGTGGATTTCTATATTGCCAACGTCCTTTGTGTTCATCTTGAGCATTTTCTATTTGATCTTCATGCAATAGATAAGTTCATATATATGTATATATATGTGTAAATAGATATATAACCTTTGTAAAAATTATCCACTTATATATATGTATGTGTAAAGACATATACACATAAGATGATGAGTTTGGTATTCATATTTATCTCATTTGTCATTTTTTATCTTTGGCATTTATTAATTCACCATTTTTTTTTTGTTTGTTCTGGGAACATTCGCTGCTTTGTTATATTGAGAATAATTTTTTTCTCTCTCTGTTATATTTTATTACTGATTTTCGTTGTCAATATTGTGAGAATTCAATTTGTCCTTAAAAATCATTTGCATTTCATAAAATTATTTCCCAATCTCACAATGTCATGAAATATTTTATTTAAGATAAAAATAATTTTCATGAAAAATATCCCTCCACTACCCCTTGAAACATATTCATTTATATCTATATTGAATATTTATTTACAATGACAATGACAATAGCAGATTATGTGTTTTGGATAGAATGGAATGCAAAATGACCGGACATTGTTACTGATTAATTTCAATTTGAGAATACGATTGGGTCTCATCATTCAGGGAAAGGGAGGGTGAGGATGAAACGACATGAGATAAAGGGGATGGAGGAGCAGGTTGGTATATAATTACGGGCGTGAACGCGTGGAGATAGATTGAAAATTGATAGTGGACGGAATCGGGCATGTGGCCAGGCTCCCGTGCAATATTACTACTCGTTCAATGTGAATACCATGAAATGGAGATAGACGCGGGCGCACAACTTGCGACACAACACTATCATCCCTTTTCACCTATACATCACACGCCACACACACATTTTCACACTGTTGTCATTTCCATGGCAATTAACGCGTAACGCATTGTCACAATTACCACCACTCATCCTCCACCACCACCACCATCATCATTCCACCATCATACACAATTCTAATGAATTCACAGGCTCACTATTTATCAACAATTATTAATTGTAATTCGTATCATCATCCTAATTCGTTTGTCATGAAAAATATCTTTTATTTTTTGTTTCTTATCATTTATTTCTTGGATTTGTTATTTCATTTCAAGGAATCATTTCTTATGTTTAATTTTTAGCTTGACGAAGTTATTGACATGGTATTCAAATATAATATTCGTGCTTGCAGCAGTTGGTACAAAACCACAAACATTGTATATATGTATATTTAAAGACTGTGTCAAACCCCGTTATATTACATGGAGACAAGCAAGTTGGCTGGACTCAGAGACAGTAAGACGTTGTGCGGTCTTGGCTGTCGAGTTTGTCTTGACTTTGCTACACGACGGCAGTTCACCTCGGTTTATGTCGTATACAGTTTTGTTGCTGAATACCAACATACTATTTCTATATGTTGCTTGCTTCAACACTACAATGGCATCATTGTTGTTGTTATGTAGGTGGTGGAAATGTTGAGCTTATTCGGTAGAACCTTCCAAGCTGGTGAATAATTTGTGACTGGACGTTGCGAACGTTCAAATGTCGTTCTCAGTGGAATCGTGGTGGATGTTGTGGTTGCAAGACTGCTGTCACACGTGCATTCCATTGGTTGGTGTTAGTTGAATGGTGAGCTGCATCAACGTCCCTAGACGACTGTGGACTTGTCTGGACTGGGTGAATGACAATTGGTATTGTGGCGCGGCTATGTTGCCAAGGTCTGCAACAGAATAATTGTGGCAGAATATTTTATTGATAAATTTTCTAACAGTTTGAAGAATTTATCATCAGGGATGAAACAGATTGGTATCTTCATTAAATTCTCTTTGCTTCTATTCAACAATATTAAATATTGATGATGTAGGTCCTCTTGTTTTCTCATTGCAAACATAAAAGAGAAAATAGTTGTTGGGTGATATGAAAATTCTTCATCAATTTGATTCATTATTATCAAATTTTCATTGAAGCAGTTTCAGGTCTTCTATGAAGACTTGAAAATATCAGTTAATTACATCCTAATGAAGGGAATTTCTATCAACAATTCTTGGAGAATTGTTCCATTCATGATAGAAAGCAACGTAACGAAACCTTCAAACTATGAATATAATATTTTCCTATTTTTCCTTCATGCCAATCACTGAAGATTTAAGTCTTCATGCAATGTTATGACAATAGAAGTAATTTGGGTTTGTTCAAAATGTGATGATAAAAAGTAGAAAATGCTGAAGAATCAGAAGAAGAAGGAACAAATAAAAATCATGACTGAGTTGACAAAACATCTGTACTACAATGTCTCCTTAACGAACACAATATTGTATGCTTTGTAATTCAATTAGAATTATCCAAGATGACAATATCATTGAATTTAGCACAATAACGAATAATAACAAACATCTGCTATTTATATTTGATTCTATATAGCAATTAAGAATATTTCTTCTTCATAATTTTCAACTCCCTAATTGTATTGTTATCTTTCTATTGTATCTTCTTCATACTCTGATTAGTTGTACATCTTCACCTTCTTAACAACATAATTTTGTTCTTTGTATTATTATTTCCTCAATAGGATTTACTGAAGGTAGTTCACAGCGGTTTAGTCGAGTGAGCTAAAGAACAATTGAGATTGGGACAATAGATAACGAAGATTGGTGACAGGGAATTCGGGTTGAGTTGAGAGAACGAAGAGTTGTACAACGATCGTTCCAATCTTTTCTCCCACATTCCCACATTTTTTCTCTTACCGAGTGACCCGCATCGTCAGAGATTCCTATCTATACATTGATTGGAAGGTTCACTTGCACCACCTGCCAGAAAATATTGGCAGAACTATCAATTGGTGAAATAAGAAATGAAGCAAATGATATTTGAAATTAAGTTTTGCATTTTCACTGCAATTTCTAGTTCAACAGATATTATTATTTGGTTTATTTATCTTGCTCTATCTGTATTTACTACTCAACAATAAAAATCAGTAATATAGAAATGGAGATATGGTAAATTTAATTTAATTTAATTTAATTTAATTTACTGAAATTAATTCAACTTCATGGTGGCTTTTGTGGGGCTTGAAGTGCAAAGTTGATGAATTTAATATCGCAATAGATCTGGCTTCAATATATATTACAGTGGCAGAAGTTATAATCCAACTTCATTTATTGAGTAGAATAGTTCATCACACAAAAATTAATTTTTATTCATAGACAATTTCACAGTACAGTTGATGTTAAATTGGAAAGTTGTAAAGTTTTGGTAGTGGTTGCACGCAGTTAGGTGCTAATGAGTAAATGATTGGGCACCTCTGGTTACTGAATACATCGACTGTTATTATCCAATTTGCTCTCTCAAACAGCTTTTATGTTCTTTCACAATATTAAATCCTATAAATGATGAATTCAAATGAAACATTCAGTTATAAGCTTTATTAAAATAAATTCTCCTGCCCTGCAATTTTTTGGTGATAATTGGGATGCAGAGTTGAAACAGATGTGGTAAATGATATTCAAGTTGCCAATTAAAGCTTTTGTCCCAGTGACAATATTGGTTAATATCCTGCGGTTATTTTTTTTTATTTCCTTCAATGATTTGTTCACGTTATTCAATATCACTTTGATGTTGGTTATTCATGGAATTAATTCATGAATTTTCACCCTTTACCACTGAATTTTAAATGCAAAAACGATGAGTAATAAAACAGTGGTGGAAGTTCAGTTGTATCATCATAATTTACTGATGGAAAAATCTTATTAAATTGATTTTGACATTAAAAATATTGGAACAACAACAAATGTTTATTAAATAAATTGATCGAAATTAAAAAAATACTTCCACAAGGGGAAAAAAAAGACAAGAAATACTAAAAACTAATTCTAACACGATAAAACTAAATTGGCCACTTTTTCTTCACATCCTTTCAAGAACTTTTTCTCCAATCTCAACCCTTCTGCTCCTTTTTCGTTCTAAAACTTCCAACAATTCTCCCTCACGAGAACCGATCATCATTAAATTAGTTAGCGATGTAATTGGATAGATAAACTATTAATGATAATAGTTGTAATTGAGAATTGGATATAATTGACATAAGGATTGTTGTACAAATGAATAGAGAATGGGGAGTGAAGTGGAATAGTAGAGAGCTATGGTATATATATTAAGAGAAATAAAATTAGTTTAAATTAGTGGGTGTGATGCTATCTGTCAAGCGTAATTTGAGGACACCGAGAGAACGGTCGTGACTCACCTTCATTGGTATAGGACGAGTGGTTGCTCGCTCTCTGTGAAACTAATTGCAAATGACGCCGACCAGACAAATCCCCGCCCTACTATTCTCTCACCCTTTTATATAATACCTGTAGGGTACCACAGTGCCATCTACGTTGTCCTCAATTATCTCTAATAGCCCTCTGATTATCGACGAAAGAACAAAATGAATTTTATTTTTTTTTTAACATTTACATTTTTTTTTTGCTATTTGGGAAATGGCGTTTTCATTATTTAATTATTAGGGGGTTGTTATTGAATATTTTAATAGAATATTCTTTCCACTCGTTGGATTTTAATTAAATTATGTCTGTTATTGGTTTCTGCTTGTGTTTATTATGTTAATATTTATTTGATAATGAAACATTGTCGATGATACAGCTTTGTTTTGTTTATAAATTATCATGTATTTTGATTTGACTGATAATTGATGACGACGTTAATGAATGTTGATTGTTTATTTGTGATAAAAATTTTCACTGCTATTCGAAATTTTGTTTTATTATTGTCCGTTTTTTTGTTGTTAATTATTTTACAAAAACAACAAGTGATGATGAAGAATTTTTGCTACATTTCTGGTTGAATAAATCAACAGGAAAAAAAAGTAAAAATGAATGATGAATTGATGAATTGATAGAATGAATCTTCATGTTAATGAAATTTATATGAAAAATATGACAGTGGACTTGACATAATGATATTAATTACTGTTTTTTCTATAAAAAATCAGGGATTAATTTGGATATAAAAGAAACTGCACAAGTTTATTTCTTCAGAGAACAATAAATTGTTTTAATTTTGTGATCGAATAAAGCTTGAAAAATGAACAGAATATTCTTCATTTTCATGATTGCAGCAGTCATTGTATCAACGTGAGTATGAATTAATATTTTATCCAAGTTACTCAGTGAATTTTAATCTAAAAATGAGGTATGATCATTCAGTCATGTAACCAAAGATTAAATTATAAAAATTTAAACCAGACAAAAATGAATTTGGGAAGAATCGTCGTGCATTGACATTTTTGATATCTTCACAATTCTTTTGATAATATTCTGCTCTCATTTATTAATCAATTATTCAGGATGGAAATATTTTGAAATTGTTGATTATTTGTAGATCACTAGCGAAATATGTCGCCTCTTCTGAAGAATACTGTGATACGGACGACTCTTCTTCTCCACAAAGATCTATTGACATGACACCGTTTGACTGGGTGCTAAACGGACTTGTATTGGTTTGACCCCTTTTTTTTGAACGGACGACGGGGTGATTCCGTTCTGAATGATCTCATAAATATCTCATTGCTATAATTAAGATTTGACGCATCACCAGAATTCTCAAGCTTGAATGTCTTTTCAACATCATAATGATCTTCAATTATGCATAAATAAATTATTTATGTTTATTATCATAATAATTATTCATAAATGAAGATGTATGGTTGATTCTAATAAATAAAATTTATTGCAATATCTTTTCGATGTATGATAATGAA